>JACJUY010002063.1:82300-94685 GCA_014220935.1 Platorchestia sp. MABIK
TCAAATGCTGTCATCACTTGCCTGTCTAATGCTGTCATCACCTGCCTGTCTAATGCTGTCATCACCTGCCTGTCAAATGCTGTCATCACCTGCCTGTCTAATGCTGTCATCACCTGCCTGTCAAATGCTGTCATCACCTGCCTGTCAAATGTTATCATCACCTGCCCGTCAAATGCTATCATCACCTGCCTGTCTAATGCTGTCATGACCTGCCTGTCTAATGCTGTCTAATAAAGTCATCTACAAGTCAAACGCATTCATTTCCCTGCCAAGAAGAATTACGCACTTGCCAAGTGAAATCATGTTCATTGATCGATAGAGTCATTCATTTACTTGACAAATTGAACCATCCACCAGCTAAATGGAGAAAGGGCCCATGCTCAAGAAGGTTCATTATTTTCAATTGAAATTGAAAGGTCTGCTATATTCAATTGAAATTAAAAGGTTCACTTTATGCAATTGAAAGGTTCACTTTGTGTTATTAAAAGGTCCACTTTATGTAATTGAAAAGTCTACTTTATTCAATTGAAAGATCCTCATTGGATCTTTGGACAGAATACGTTTGCTGGCTCTGCCTACTTGGATTAGACAGATCCACTTTCCTAATCCAAGTAGACAGAGCCAGCACGCGTACCCCCATACCTGGCATCCAAGAGCACGCCGCAGCAACACCAAACAAGGCGACATCATTCATTTCAGGCACGGCGGGCAGTAAACAGTGTTAGAGTCAGACCCATTTGCCATTGGCTAATCTGGCTCTTAGAATTATAGGCACCAGCATTGGTATTCGTCTCCTTACGAGTTAAAAAAATTAGCCGAGCGTTTCCAGTACATCATAAGTTTTCAATATTTTTTTAAAATGAAAAAATTGGAATTTGATTTCTCCACTTGATAGATTGTGAGATTCAAAGCATTGAATTCAAAGCTGGCAATCCGTATACAAATGTACTCGTAATTGGAAGGGTGTCAAAAAAGATCAGATAGAGTTTGTTATCGATGTATTACTCGTTGCAATCGTGTGGTGAGGTATAGTTTTTGGTTGATTTTTAGGTTGCAGCTCAGAATAAAACACTTCTGTCCTAAAACTGGAAAAATTATTGAAAAAACAATTACTTCTTATTTTAAAGCTGAAAAGCTGAAGTAATAACCGTTATTTCACGTAGGCAAATTTTCGATGCAAATTTAATGCAGAAAATGAATAGGTTTTTATATCAAGTTCAAATTCGTCGCCAAGTTCTTTGGGGAAACTTTTTCATTAAGCACACATCCATCAAGCAACATTCACAAGAATGAACCCACTACTTGAGATTAAAGTTCAAGCGCACAATTAAGTTTTGATTGGAAACTTCTTTAAACAAATTTGCACAGGAATGGGCTCACGGATTCAGATATAAAGTTCAAGCGCAAGACCAAGTTTTGAAGGAAAAATTCTCTACCAAATAAACACAAGAATGAACTCCGATTCAGATTTAAATTTCAAGCGTACAACTTAGTTTTACAGGGATTTTTTTGCCAAATAAACAGAGAGATGGCCTCACTAATACAGATAAAAATTTCAAGCACACGACTAAGTTTCAGGAGGAAATTTTTACCAAATATGCAGAGGGATGGACTGTCTAATACAGATATAGCGCTCGACTAAGTTTTGAACGGGAATTTTTACCAAATATACAAAGAGATGGACTCACCGAACACAGCGAGGTCGACCTCAAAAGTGATGGGGTCAGTCGGATGGCTGTTCACTTGACACTCGTAGCGTCCGGAGTCTCTGGGCTGCACCGAATTGATCTTCAGTGTCCAAGAATTGGAATGATCTTTATGGATGACCTCGAACCTGTTGTCAGCCGTGTAGGTCACCTTCCCTACCGTCAGGATGTGAAGATCTTTTTCCCGTATCCATGACAGCTGAAAAATGAAGCCAATCTTGTTGTTTCAGAAAATGGAAAAAATGTCACTTGAAAGCAATGAAGACAATTTTAGAAACTGTTATTCACTCCTCCATTGGTAAGCTCTGTTAGAAATTTAAAAATTGTCCATTGAAAGCATTGAAGATAATTTTAGAAACTGTTATTTATTCCTTCATATGGTGGCTTTGTCAGAAATGTAAGAATTGTAAGATGAAAAGCATGATGAAAATTTTTGATACTGTCACTTTTCCGTTCATTTGAATAACTTCGGGTGAGGCAGAACAAGCGACGAGTGTAATGAAAACATGATGAGCGAAATTCACGCCTAGGTTCGGGTCAGTTGTTTTTCCAAGTTGTGTATTTTGACGATATTTATTTTCCATCATTGTCATCACTTAGAATTCGAGCATTTGCTTGCGTTAACAAAATAGGAAGCTAATACATTGGTAACATAGGGAAGAAGGGGTGTCATACCAGAATGTATTATTTTACTCGTAATACAACTCAAAATTCAGTTTTTTTACGAGGATTCCAAGCAATTGGTCGCTCATTTTCCCAAAGTTTTTCTTGAAAATGGAAAGCCTTGGGTGAAATAATTACGAGAAAATAATTCTCATAATTTCAGATAACTATTTTACAAACTTTAAGGGAGTGAGAACACTGAGATACGCTCTATATGCGTAAAACTCACATATTTATTTTCAAGATCATGTCTTATCTTCAAAAATGTTCGACCTTCACTTCAAAGTTCAATCATTATAATCCGCTTTGGAGCTGAAAAAATGCAAACAAGTTGTCTCCTTTCAACCACAGCAAATCGTCGTTTTGAAGAACCCATCATAAAATCTTCCAAATTCTAATATGCGTCAGAAATGTAAGAACATCGCAGCAGTGAAGTGTAACTGAGAGAGTCTCGAGGTAATGCGCTTCATTCGTCAGCTGGTGCATGAGTGCTCTGGGAACCACAGTCTATATTGAAGGATTAAATGATATTCTTGTACCACAACTTGAGTTAGTTACTTCTCGACTTCTCGCTCAGAAAAACTCCCGCCTCAACAAGTGGTCGGTCGAGTCTCTCCCCAAGAAAAAATGCTTTCAATTTCGCCAGAAGTTCCAAGTGTAGTTTGAAATTGAAAACGTTTGTACATTTGGTAGGTTGGGCAAGAAATTTTGTGAGCATTTTGAATTAAAAATTATATTAATTTAACATTAAATATTATATTTAATCAGAAATTGAATGTAGTCGTTCAGAATTGAAAAAGAGGCAAAACGAATTAAGTAATTAACAGTTTGAATTTGATGCCATTTTAGCATGAAACAGCACTTTTTAATTGCTGCTGTGCCTACGCAAATTCCTTATTAACCTAGCATGACCTACCTTAACAATTTCAAGCTCTAAGCCCTCTTAACTTAGCCTACTCTTCCTCAACAAGCCTTATTACTAATAGACACAAATAACACCAACTTATCTTCACCTCAATCCACCTGTCAAATTTGATTCATTCTGCAAACAAAGCTCCCCTATGTTAACCTTAACCAAACCTTATCCCTAATAAACACCATTAACACCTATTTTACTTTTAACCTACTCTCCAAATATATACAACTCTATACATATATACTGTATATATTTCACTTATTTACACAATAAACACATATCTTAACTCAAACCCAACCTCCTAATATGTTCTACTGTACAAACGTACCGTTTCCCTAATTAACACAACAGACTCTTATCTTGACACGTTGACTGCGACGGATTAAACTAAAATTCAATTTTCAACTCAAATTTAAAGTCGGAAATTGTTGGCAATTTCATAAATACTAAGCATTAACCGGGTCCAATAAATACCTTTTATTTTAAAAGATCGTAAACATTTTTCAAGCGACCCATCGATGGGTCGTTTGGCAGCAGGAAGATACGGTCGATAAGGCCCATCGACTGGTCGTATGGCAAGCAACGTGTTAACTTTAACCTACTCTCCCAATGTGTAATACTACCGTTTTATTGGCGAGGTTGTTGACAATGCAGTGGAGGTAGGCGTTAGCGTCCTTCACAGCCGTCACGTTCCTGGGCGGTGAGAAGTCAAAGCTCGGCCCTGCGGAACTTCTTTCCCACGCCTCTGCTCCACTTGGAACTTCTGTGTCAGTCGCGAAAAAATGCGTGTGTTGTTAGTGAATGCGAGTAACGCTACAACTGTTCTAATGGTTGCTGGTTTAAAATTAGAACTTCTGTTTTATTTATGAAAAAATTGCTGGTTGTCAATGGGAAATTTTAATTTTTGTACCTATTGTGAAAAAAATGCGGGAGTCGTTAGTGAGTGCAAGTACCGTTACGTTAACTGTCCTAGTGGGTACAGCTTAAAAATTATAATTTCTGCACCAACTATGGAAAAATTACGTGAGTGTCACCTAGGAAATGCAAGTTCTGTTACATTTACTATGTTTACAAATTCATATTTAGAATTTCTGATCAAATTATGAAAAAACTGCATGAGTGTCGTTGGTGAACGCGAGTAAACTGTCCTAATGGTTTCAGATTAAAAATTTTGATTTCTGTACCAATTACGAAAAAAATGCGACAGCGTTGTCCAGTGAATGCGACTACTATTACATTTGCCATCTTAATGGTTCAACATTCGGAATCGTTACGAGTATATTCTCAAAAACAGGAATGCGATCTGAAATATCATTAAAATGAGTTAGTGCTGTCGTTAAACTGGAAGTCAATGTTATTAGACGACGAAAAATTTTTGAATGTGAAAACAGATTTAGTTTTTTTAATTTTGTTTGTATGTGATTGTATATTTTTATTTGACTTCTAACTGACCATTCTATTTTCATTACCGTAACGCTGATTAAAAATTGAAACGATAATCACGAAGCAAAAAAAGAATGGTAAATATAAAATAATCTCAGCTCAAAAACATGTTTTCATGTTACTTCAAAGGATCTGATAGAAATAAATGATGGCGCACTGAAGGCTTAACAAAACTTATTCTAACTTTTCAAATATTTGTATTTAGTGTGAATTAGAGTCAATGTAAAAGCAATATTCTGGCTTCAGATTGACAATTTATGCGCAATCAGATCTGGCAACTCAAATGTCTTTCAGACCGTAACTTTCCGAAGTGAACTGTTTAGAACGCTGAACCTCATCTGCTACATTAGAAAGTCATAAAATAGCAGCTCTAACTTTCGTTATGATCACATTACTCTTTTTGACTGGATGACCGAACTTATATGATGCAACAACAAGAAAACCAGGTGTTGGAGTAGCAAAAAATTCCAATCTTTTTCGCTCGCAGGCGTAGATAGTTAGCTTTACATGGACTTTCGATCATAAAGTTACAGAAAAAATCTCAACGATGACACACAAGAGCTATCGCATGAAGGTTCGCTAAATCGTTGAAACATTCACAACTGCAGCATTTCCTAGAAACTTTGCACTTAGTTACAGAACACTGCGCTTATTCAAAGAGTCAGTTAATATATGTAGTTATCTCAGCTATTCCATTTGCAATGAGATACCATTTAAGAAGATCGGAACCCCATAACAAACACAGTACCATTAAAGCTCTAACAAACAGATCTATTAATTACCAGGGTATCTTGTTGTCTGATAACGAAAACATTCGATGATTAGAAGCCAATTGAAACCCTCATATTTCAGTTTAACAGGAGGGAGAACTGTGCTATTAGTGAGAAGGCAGCCTGCGTTCGGTAAAAGTGCGCTCGATAATAGCGCTGCAGCTGCGCGAACTCTGCCAAAACTTGATGAATTAACGCACGCGACGCGCCGAGAAACTGCCAGTTATCATGCGAGTGTCTCTATCAAGGAAAGAAATTAAAATCGTGCATTTCCAAAAAAGTTGTTACATAAAATGTATTTTAATACATTGGTTTTTAAATGTGTTTCATGAAATGTATTACAACATATTGGTTTTTAAATGTATTACATGAAATGTATTACAACACATTGGTTTTTAAATGTATTACAACATTTTGGTTTTTAAATGTATTACATGAAATGTATAACAACGCATTGGTTTACGAGGCCTGGTTTCACAAATGCTTGCCATGGCGGCCTTTTCTCCGGTTAAAATACTCCTAAATTGGCATTTGTTCTCGTAAAATTTGACCGTATTCTCGGATAAGCATCCATCCTGGAACCCTGTTAAATGATGTATTTAGTGATGTACCGCAGGGTCGTGTGTGTACCTGTAGTGGGCTACACTGTAGTGGACTACATATATATACATTTATTTATATTTAATGTACGACAAAGATGTTATCCACAAATACGCTCGTATTATTTTTAGCCCAAAATGCAAATTTTTTTTGGTGTTGATGGCATCATGCGCTGAGTGCACAGAAAAAAATAATAGTTCTAGAGTTGGAGTGCGATTTAGTTGAGGAGAGATTTTCTGTGGAGGCTGTCCAATGTTTGTAATCGCGCTGCAGCTCAGCAATTCTACAGAGAATGTTTCAGACTGAGTTCGTGCAAAAAAAAACTTCGTTCCACTCTGCAATGTTCTGCATTGAGCATTGCTTTGTAACGTTTGGAATGGTAAAGAATTGAACATGCGAAGATCCGTGCGTAGAATAACTTTCATTCGCTCGTCAGGACTACTGACATGCAATGCCTGGCCGGAATGTCTCATGAAGTGGGACTTCCTCTTCATTGTGCAAATGAAAGGCCGTCAAGCTTTCTAGAGTAATTGTTGAATGGCGTTCCTTAGGACTGCCAAGCTCTCAGGGCATTTTAGTTAAGACGATACAATAAAGGGGCTCTGAAAATAACCCTCTCATCAAACGAGATATTACATGTACGCAGGTCTTCATCTAATGACACACAGCAGAGATTATGCGAATGCTGGAGTCCTCGAAGCACGGTAGGTTCTTCGTTACTTTGTCAACAAATAATTTGAAACTCTAATGGTAGTCTTAATCCTGCAACTGTGGCCGAGAAATAGCTTTGCTCTCAGTAGTGTTGTAAAAACAGTATTGAAATTGAAGAAAAGGACCGAACGTGTTGGGGTGTAATTTACCAACTGCACTGAATAAAAGATTTTGTCTAACATTGAGCTACCGGGTGAATTTGTCCTCGGACATTTTCCGTCCACTAAATAACAACGAAAAAAATAGGTGTCAGGTGGCATGTCATTTTTTTGGACTCAGACAATCGGATCAAAAGTAATGTGAAGCATTACTAAAAGTATAGTTAATTTAGCATAGCATCATCAATTATTTATCCAATCATTTGACGCAGGCGTTAACGTTGTTGTCCCACTGTAATTTGTTTAAAGTAATTAATTAATTAGGAAGAGACTCATGAGTAACTAAAAGATTTCACTGCGAATGTTTCGTTCATAAATAAAACGTTCGTTTGAACGAAACAAATTTATTTGGCACGAATGTAATAGCTAACAGAAATATTTGAAGGCGTGTGCAGAATTTTGATTCATTAGAATGAACTTTCAGCTGCTGCCTTTTGAAATAATTGCCTGTGCTGTGCCATTTCAAGCTCTTGCTCCTTGATCACTTATAGATTCCGTAATTCAAACAAAATCTAGAAATAACCGCAAAAAGATCTGATGATTTCTTCGGAGAAATTGGTTAGATCGCTCTCTTACATATATAATTCCTATCGCAGAGGGACATATAATACTCGCATATAATCCTTATTTTGAAGTAAAGAACATCTTTCTCGTACGTAAGTGGAGCCATTAGAGCGCATCTAGCAATTCCCTTCAAGTCGACGATCTCAATACAAAGGAGCAGAAAATTTACGAGCTGGATAGAAGTTTGCCTCCTGGCTCGACACTCCAGTGATCGCTTTGATTCGAAGTAATTTGTGAGGAATCATTCCCTTCAAGTCATTGGCCTGGATTCAAATGATTTCAATCGAGATTTTTCCCTCTCATAGTGAACAGCAGCTGTAAAGCAATTTGAAGAAGGCCACTCAACGTGCACTAAGTTTTGTAAATTGCCAAAGTTTCGCTCGTCTAAACATTTTGGCTGCTTCTCTTTTGCTTCATATTCCGCGCGATTGCCTCAATGTTCCGAGAAGATGTTCGAGAGAAAATTTATGAAAAATCGTGATTGGATGAAGTTTATCGAATATACGGAACGCAATAAAATCTGATCACGAGCTCTGATGTCTTTCTGTCTTCGTCTGAAAAAGGGTTTGCCATTCATATTCGTAGTCTCATTTCAATACAATGCTCATCCATGTTCTCACTTAGAGGTGAAAGCTCTAGTAAGATTGACCTGACTAAGTACAAAATTTAAATTCGCATCTGTAAAATGTTTTTATTGGAACGAATATCTGAGATGCGATGTGGCTGGATCAGCATAATTTGCAATAGGAACAAGACAGAAGTAACATTTGAACGATTTCAGAAAATGATACAAATTAGATTTGAAAACAGTACTTTTACTGACTAAATATTCCTTTAAAGACATCACAAGTTCGATGCTACAATTTCATACATGTTGAATCTACGCGATGTTCAAGAGTTGCGTCAGATTACTTCGTGGTTCCTCAACTTTCTTCGCCGATTCTTCTCCCTGTTAACGAAGGTGTCTTTGAACTGAGTAAGAAATGAAATGTTTATAGTCTTGACCGACATTTGTCAATGATGACAATACTTTCAAAGTTCTTTACGTTCCCTCAACAAGTGATCATCAAGTCTATTCTAGTGGAGAAGATAAATGAAATAACCAAGATGAATAATCGTGAAATAAGAAGCACAGCAAAAAATGGGATTTCAAATTTGTGTATGGTGCACCCTTCATTACTATGAGCCACTGAGCGTTATTTTTATGGTCAGATATTCTATCTCCACGTAAAATGTGAGTTCACAGTTATTCAGGGCAGAAAGTCGCATTTTGAAATTCCAGCGTTTAGCTCTGAGTGCACACACGATGAACCCTACGCCACACCAAGCTCTTAAATTTAGCTCCTGAGCCAAGTAAGCAGGCCTGGGGGCTGTGTAGACGTTGTTACTCTCCAGGAGTGGATTTTCAAGCCACTTACGTCTCAGGGTCGATGCTCAAATTTTATTTGAAATCAGATCAAGCTTGGGGATTTTGGCCTGAACAAAAGCACATGATGCTGTCTAGTAGACTTTGAAAAACTTTTTCTGACAGCTCTACCAATACGACAACGTTAATGTTTTGAAAAATGTTATCAATGCTCTGCAAAGAGCAGATCTCACTGAAAACGGAGGGAGAAGCCAGAGGGCTGTGCGAGAAGAAGACCTTGGATCATCTCTTACCGTGGGGGGAGCTTTAGTGTCTTGCAGAGCACTTTCTACGAGGTCAGTTACTAGGTGTTGTTTTTTATCCTAGCGAAAATTTTCAGTAAATGCTTTTATGTCAATAAACTAACGCTGTTTAAATTTCAAACCATCAGTAATGTATGATTTTAGCTTATTGCAGTTAATGTAATTCCGTAATGAGAAACTTTGAATCTTTCCATGCTGTTTACCTCTGGCATTTAGTATGATCTTATGACGTCCTTTGCTCAATATTACTAGGCCGTTCGGGTGTAGCAAATGTTCCAAGTCTTTCCTTTTATTTTAATATGTAAGCCGACTGTAGGTGCAAAACCCTTTTTTTAGGACTCAGAGGAAACTTTTCATTTTGTCTGGAACTGAATGGTACAAGAAACGAATTTCTCACGCCTAGATTTCTTCACAACATCAATTATTTTTGCCCACTCTTATTCTATGCAAACACGCCCCATTAGGAAAATTAAAGCCCCAGACACAAAAAGCGCTCGCCCTGAACACTCACCAGCGTCGATCCTTCTCGCTTTATGAATTGCTCTCAATATTAAAAAGCGGGTCTGCAGTGTAGTGTACCGTATACTGAGTTATTTTGGATTTTGTATCAGTTCTTAAACCAAAACAGGAAAATGAAAGGGGGATGTTTTCCCTTAATTAATGAAATAATAGTAATGTGTTCGAAAAAACAAATATTTCCGGACTGAATCTCTCAATTTGAAATAAGGGTTTGAATTCTCCATAGACAACATATTACTTAAAAGCTTCTAAATGCCGACCTTCGTTGAATATTTTGACAAGTCCAGTATCTCTGATAAAACATTTTAGATTGGTTTCAGACCTCAGTTTGATCCTTTCCATCCAAGTCTTTTAGATGCGAGACAAACTTGTTTAGGTTAAAAACAGGTAATGGCCATTTAAAAGTACTCTGTGCATGTTTGTACGTGATCTCAATGTCCCCAAGAGTATCACCTAGGTATTTTATTTGGCATAATGAAATTCATCGCTTCATCATGCTCGATTACTGCTGTACTCCTAACAATTTCATTTTTTTGAAAAAAAGAACATACCACTCCAGTACCTAGTACTTGCACATCACAACGGGTAATTTTAAGAATTTCAATCACCAGCATTCTGTAACTTGCTCTCACCATCATCGCATCTTCTGTCCTGGCATCGTTAAATTCCACATTTCAGATTGATCATCCCATGTACTATATCACACTCAATTTCAGTTCACTCACAGGTATTTCTCGGCACTTTCATCTCACCGAAATCAGATCATCCAAACCTGACAACACTCTAACTGGAGTACAGTACACATCTCTAAGCTCAAACTCCACTTGAAATAAAGAAAACCATTCCCTACCTACACTCTACTCTGCTCAGAGTAAACCTCTTCTTGCCCACACCTACCTAGTGTAGAGCAAACCATTCGAAGCCCACACTCTACCTAGTGTAGAGCAAGCAATTCGAAGCCCTCACTTTACCTAGTGTAGAGCAAACCATTCGAAGCCCTCACTCTACCTAGTGTAGAGTACGCAATTCGAAGCCCTCACTCTACCTAGTGTAGAGCAAACCATTCGAAGCCCACACTCTACCTAGTGTAGAGCAAGCAATTCGAAGCCCTCACTCTACCTAGTGTAGAGCAAGCAATTCGAAGCCCTCACTCTACCTAGTGTAGAGCAAGCAATTCGAAGCCCTCACTCTACCTAGTGTAGAGCAAACCATTCGAAGCCCACACTCTACCTAGTGTAGAGCAAGCAATTCGAAGCCCTCACTCTACCTAGTGTAGAGCAAACCATTCGAAGCCCTCACTCTACCTAGTGTAGAGCAAACCATTCGAAGCCTACACTCTACCTACTAGTGTATAGTAAACTCCTTTCTACCCACACTCCCCCAGGTGTAAAGAAGAACACGCACCTTGTCCGACATAGTGTGGGTACTGGCCAGCGCTAGTCGCCTCGTAGTACCGATGTCGGTCAACGCCTTGCCGGGGCGTGAAACTGTAAGCGGAGCCGTGATTGGCCGCTTGGTTGACGTATGCTGAGGAGAAGTGCTGCCTCCGGGGGTCTTTGTACCCGTTATTGTCGGTAAAATGGGCTGCTTCGGGAACTTGGGCGTAATACTGCGATCTTCTCAGGTTGCGGGAGCCCGGCTGGTCGCATGATGCAGGTGCGTTACCTGATGTCAAAAGAAATACGGAATGAAGTAGTGATAGAATTACGCGATTAGCTTTTAAATGGAATGATTTAATCGTAAAACTATGTCCATGAGTGTTGAATAAAATTGGGTTTGAATTCTACTCTTTGCTAGGGCTCAGTTTGAAGATCTTTCCAGCTTGTGCAGTACGTGGTGTTAATTCTTCTTTGCATTTCAGAAAACGGTGAGAGTATCAAGTTCTGAAAACATTTGCGCAGAAAATCTTTAATTAATTTTTATCCCCGCTGACCATGATCCTAAATTATTTGTAATCTTCATGAAATTGAGCTTGAAACTCGAATACATACACCAAAAATTTTGGATCAAAATCGGGAGTGAACCCAAACGAATGCAACTTTTCTTGTAACGTAAAAATTATGCGCGGTCATCTTCGTAGACAAAAACAATGAAAGTCTTTTTTTTACATTAATACAAAAAGAAATTTGATGAACGTATAATATGACCGAGTATCGACGGAGAAACAATGAACGTCTGCTTTTTTAATTCCCACAAATGGCAATATGAAAAGTGTGTAATATGATAATGAAACTATGGAAAAATTGTATTTATGCGGTACTGGTTGTGGTAATCCCTAAACAAGTTTCAGTTAAAGTTACCATTGGTTTTAACTCAATCTCAAAGTAATCACTTTCTCTTCCAAATAAAATCGACGAGAAACTGCTGCATATGCATGTATCTTGAATTAGATTGTTGCTAGCTGAGTTTTTTAAACATAAAAACAGAGTAGAAATGAGACTCCTGAACAGTTGAGATAAATTGACATGACGGTAAAAAGTAAATGAATGTCAACAAATAAATAAATTGACATGAGGGTAAGAAGTAAGTGAATGTCCACAAATAAATTTACCTGAGGGTAAAAAGTAAATGAATGTCAACAAATAAATAAATAAATTGACATGAGGGTAAGAAGTAAGTGAATGTCCACAAATAAATTTACCTGAGGGTAAAAAGTAAATGAATGTC
>JACJUY010002063.1:95148-118775 GCA_014220935.1 Platorchestia sp. MABIK
CATTTCTTGTGAATTAAAGGTCCTGCCATTTCTTGTGAATAAAGGTACTGCCATTTCTTGTGAACAAAGGTACTGCCATTTCTTGTGAATTCAAGGAACTGCAATTTCTAATGAATTAAAGGTCCTGCCATTTCTTGTGAATAAAGGTACTGCCATTTCTTGTGAATAAAGGTACTGCCATTTCTTGTGAATTAAAGGAACTGCAATTTCTAATGCATTAAAGGTCCTGCCATTTCTTGTGAATAAAGGTACTGCCATTTCTATTGAATTAAAGGTCCTGCCATTTCTTGTGAATAAAGGTACGGCCATTTCTTGTGAATAAAGGTACTGCCATTTCTTGTGAATTAAAGGAACTGCCATTTCTAGTGAAATAAAGGTACTACCATTTCTTTTGAATTAATGGTTCTGCCATTTCTTGTGAATTTAAGGAACTGCCATTTCTAATGAATTAAAGGTCCTGCCATTTCTTGTGAATAAAGGTACTGCCATTTCTTGTGAATTAAAGGAACTGCCATTTCTAGTGAAATAAAGGTACTACCATTTCTAACGAATTAATGGTTCTGCCATTTCTTTTGAATTAAAGGTACTGCCATTTCTAACGAATTAAAGGTCCTGCCATTTCTTGTGAATTAAAGGTACTGCCATTTCTAACGAATTGAAGGTCCTGCCATTTCTTTTGAATTAAAGGTCCTGCCATTTCTTGTGAATTAAAGGTACTACCATTTCTTTTGAATTAATGGTCCTGCCATTTCTTTTGAATAAAAGGTCCTGCCATTTCTTGTGAATTAAGGGTACTGCCATTTCTAGTGAATTGAAGGTCCTGCCATTTCTTGTGAATTAAAGGAACTGCCATTTCTAGTGAAATAAAGGTACTACCATTTCTTTTGAATTAATGGTTCTGCCATTTCTTTTGAATTAAAGGTCCTGCCATTTCTTGTGAATTAAAGGAACTGTCATTTCTTGTGAATTAAAGGAGCTGCCATTTCAAATGAATTAAAGGTACTGCCATTTCTAACGAATTAAAGGTCCTGCCATTTCTTGTGAATTAAAGGTACTGCCATTTCTAGTGAAATAAAGGTACTACCATTTCTTTTGAATTAAAGGTCCTGCCATTTCTTGTGAATTAAAGGAACTGCCATTTCTTATGAATTAAAGGAGCTGCCATTTCAAATGAATTAAAGGTACTGCCATTTCTTTTGAATTAAAGGTCCTGCCATTTCTTGTGAATTAAAGGTACTACCATTTCTTTTGAATTAATGGTCCTGCCATTACTTTTGAATAAAAGGTCCTGCCATTTCTTGTGAATTAAGGGTACTGCCATTTCTAGTGAATTGAAGGTCCTGCCATAAAACAAAGATTACAAAATGCAGTTCAGAAAAAAAAAAAATTTCTCAATAAAGTCACGTATTAACGGAATATTCTTTTTCGAACGATTGACAAAACTTAGTGTCAGCTATTGTGAACAAAGAACAAGAAGCTGGCCAAATTATCTATCTTTATTGCCATTGTGTAAGTTAAATTTATACAGTATCATTGTCAGGATAAACCATTTAATAACCTCGTCGCTACAAGATAAAACTGAAAAAACTTCGCGAACTGAAAAAACTTTTTGAATTTTACCGGTAAATAACTTTGTTCTGCTATAATTGAAATTGGACTCCAATGATCATTGTCTGAATTGATTGCCAATCATTTGACGACGGAGAAATTAAGATTTCTCATCAGAAAATAGAAAATAACGATCTATGTTGTATGTACACTTCTGATATCCTAAAAGCTCGTAGAAATTCAATCTTCTTTACAAGCAGGCTTTTCATGTCGCGTTGAGCAAACGTCAAAAAAGACGTCACGATATGAAAGGCACCTGAAATGTGTTCGACGGAAAGCGATTTGTCTTGTTCAAAGAGCGTCGCTTTTTAGCCGCTAGTACAAGCATGAAGCGCGCTCTGAACTTCTCTCGTAACGCGAGCTTTGCCTTGACGCAAAATTTTTCTAAAATTCCTATGCGATGCCGAATTTTAAACTTCCAGGAGCCATCATAAACGGTGATTTTAGCACCCTTCTAGAGTACTGACACGCAGATGTATGTTCTGTAAGAGCTACGTTTGTACTTCAGAATACTTGTATTCGTCATTCAGTGGAACAGTTGATGGTTCTGCAACTTATGTTCACGGTATTTTCACCACGAACTCAAACTTCGCAACGTTTTTTGCTAACATATGATGATTCATTAACGATGAAGTGGAAGTGTAACAGTGACTTTAGTTTTCAACACTAAATATTGACGCAAATTAAAATTTTTAACAAATTACTCTGCCATTATTCTAGTTAGAGCATAACAGGGATAACTGGACGATTTTAAAAACCGTGAAAACGAATCACGATAATTAAAAAAGTTGAGGTTTTTATTTGAGATGCTGAAAGCAACTTAGTCAACACGCATGTATGTTTTTTTGCAAGGCATGTAGTTATTTATCATAATATGGCTTGAGGCAAAGTGGCTTTCAGTTACACTGTACTTATTGGAATGTACATAAGCTCCAATTATTTACGGTCGGTATGGCAAAAATCTCCGTTTATAAAACATACAGCAGAAACTATAGGAAAAGACGCGGACGAATTGTTAAGACGATGAAAGGTGAAAATCAGGCTAATAAATGGTGAGGACAATACAGATCATTAGGTGCAGAAAAAACTTTTTTTTTCGCCAGCCTGGAATGTAATATCTGAAAAACTGATAGAATCTTCGTGCCTTATTACCAGAAATGCGAAAATTTAGAACCAATAATAGGAGCTTTTGCTCTATTCTTTTCAGAGATCCGAAAGATCTTGAGTACCAATGTCAGATTTTTTAAATTTTGCTTTATCTCTACGAAAAAAGGATGTTATTCTTAAAATAATTATTCAACAAATAATTGTCCAATTACATTTTTCGTTTCCAAATTAAGCCATCCTTGAGCAGTAAGTACAGGAACACACCACTGCTTGCTAGATGAACTTCATAATTTGATATCAAAAACCATGATATCGAGAAGCCTGGAGAACAACAGCCTCAATTCCAAATACTTCAGACACATCATTGCGAAAAAAATACCGCCATTCTTTCCCCACCTTCGAGCACGAGAAATACTCAACTTCAGCTCCGAGGCACAATTTACGAGTCCACGGTACCAACTTTCTGCTGATGCTCGACCAGCTTGCTAACTCGAGCCGGGCTGTCACGACCCTCTGGGTCGGTTATTTACAGACCTTCAACATCAATAAAATCCCGCATTCTGAGCCCACAAGATTTCCAGAATGGGACTGCATTACAAAAGAACGCTTCGGTACTCAACTTCCATCATCAATCGCTCTCAAAATACGGCTTCATGTTGACAAACAACTTCTGATCATTCAAATTTCATCGTCGTAAAAAATTCACGACATTGGACGCACTGTAGATAGCTGGCATTGGCAGTGTGATCTTCAGCGAACATCGAGGGCATAACAGCAAGTATTCCAATAGAACTTCATGGCTTGCACTCAACACGTGCATTGAGTTTAATGGATTGGTCATGAACGTTGTAACAGAGAGTAGAATATCCAATGGAAGAGCTTCCAGTCGGAGGGATCATTGGTTATTGATGCCAGTTATTTTCAAATACATCACTGACGTTAATTATTATGGTGCAATGTCTGTACGATTCATCATGTATAACATGGAGCGGCAAAACAACTCTCCAATTCAATAAAAAGGCTCGATTTAATGGTGCATTTTAGGAGAATACTCTCCTTGAAATATTCAGCTACATTTCGAAAAGTGAACATCGTCATCGGAAAGGGAAGCTACAAAGAGAGACCTATAAAACTCAAACTATACCTTCCCATGTGTTCACTAAGTCACTCTTTGAGATAAAATTCCCGTCTCAGTGTTGAAATATCGTCAGTAATAGCTTTCTCTGAATGACCAATAGTCGTATTACAAAATTACGTTAAACGTGCAAGTGAACGGGGAATTTTGAAGGAACTTTCACTCGTCGTTATGCCAATAGTATGAGAACTCACCGTGCACTTCGCGCACCTCGATGCACAGTGTGCACAACTAAATTCATACAATGTGTAGTGTGTTCTTCACATGATTATATGTCTTATTTAATTTGAACTTCTTATATAAAGAGGAAAATGTCAAAAGCATTCCCACGAAACGTCCATTATTGGTTACACTTATCGACTTATTTCCACGCTCTGCGTGAGAGTTCAGTTGAATTAAACAAACTCTCGTTGCAATAGTTCCTCGAGAAAGAAACACGGCTGAAAAAACACCAATGAGTTAATTATTTGAAGGGCGGAAATGTAAATAACCGAGAACGCCTTCAATCTGGTTTTAAATAGATTTTAAACGACGATCGTTAATAATTCAAGTGCTAAATCTGAATATAATTAGAATTTTTTTTTGTAGTTAGTGGAGTCTTCTCGTGATGCCCCTAAGAGCGGTAATCAAACAATGACTAACTGTAGTTAGCTGTACTTTCTTCTTAGCTCTGGAAAAAATCTCAAGAAAAGAATTGAAGAAAATGAAATGGCACTCAAAAAGTCCAACCCACCGTAGACTTGAGCATCAAGTATTCGTAATTTTGGTGTGGAGTGTGAGAAATACTGCATGCAAGGCGATTTTGCTGACGGACAAAACAAAGACGGACGCTATTTGTTATCCGCACAGCACACAAATGCAACTTTTTGCGCGAGGATGGCTATATCCAAACACCCTGATGGTCCCTTGTATTCAAAGGCTCTTATTCTTATTACCATTATTATTACCATAGGGCATAATCAGGGGCTGTTTGCAATCGATGTCAGCAATTTCTCGCTTCATTCAGGGACCTTTTAGCATAGCCATTGCAAATGGAAGACGAAACTGTCTCCAGACAAAAAATTATAAAGGTTTTTGTTTTTTAAATTATCTCTCCACGATGAACTCTAGTGAACTATCAGCGCACAAATCTGGACCGCGTGCGTGAAATTTAAGAATCAATTTTGCGGCGCAAATTATTTTGATGCAAATTTTATCAGCAAATTATCTTAGAAGTTGACGTGTTGTACTTGTGCATAGACATTTGAAATTGTTGTAGAGGAATATCAAGGAATGTTTTTACATCATTTCCGTTTCACCATGACATAAGTTGAAGAAAGTTTGAGAAACACAAGTACAATTAAATGATTAGGGTTCTGGGCTCTCCTATTTTGCGTACTTTAGAACCCTATAGCAGTCTCCCCAGAAGGCTAGGTTGTTTTTTTCTTGTTGAAACCTATTTCTATTTCATGTTTTTATGCTTAAGTTTTAATGAGCGTTTGTGCTTAAGCATTTTTATGCTTACTGATGAGCGTTTTTATGCTTAAATTTTTAAGGTGGCTGATGTGTTTTTATATTCATTACTACTAAGGAAGAAAGGACAAGTTGATGTTATTTTTATGCGTTCTGACATTTTAACTTTTACTGCTCATTGTTTTTTGCCAGAAACTTCATTTTCTTGAACGATTTGTTCAAAATCTTCATTTCTTCGTTTGCAAGAATGTCGTGGATGAGAAAGTGTTCTGTAATTATGACTAACATTTATTAATGAAGGGAAGCAGTGTCAGTAAAACTACGTGGGAAGTTCATCTAAGAAACAAGGACATCTTCTTCGCCTTTCAAATTTATTATGAAGGAAGGGTAGGAATGAATTACTAAAAAGAATTTATTTTGATGCTTTGATCCGAAGATAATTTTCAACAGCATCAATGATACTTGGAGAAAGGAAAAGAAGAAACTCTCTGTAGCCCACATCGCTGATTTTGTTGCCAGTGATGTTAGGGTTGAAACGTCGAAATAAAATGAATTCGAGGTTTTCCTCCAAATGTTCGACTAATTCATTTCATGAAGAACGCGTTAGGTATACTTTTGCTCTTAGTTACGTTACGAAAACGCACCTAGTTGAAAAGGAACATATGTTCGCAAAATGCTAGTTCCACGCAATGTCTAGAAATGATAACAATGACTTCATGGAAAATTTAGCGGCGCTGCTGAACTTTCAAAACGTGTAAATTGTGTGTAAAGGCAGCTAGCGTGTAGCAGAGTATAGATTTATGGATCCCCTAACCACGCATAAAAGTTCATCACTGATACATAAATGATGAATAATCCCACCGCGTAATAGAGCAGTTCTTTACCGCAATGGACAGTACTAAAGGCATTCGAACTGCACTAAAGTTGCCCAATAAATAACATCGAACCACAAAACTATCGACTACCAAACAACTTTTCCCCAACAGCTGCCGAAAGACAAACTTTTGCCAAGACATAAATTCTTCTCTGGTACATTTGGAGCCTAGCCGGTCTTAATATCTCTCCTTTCAGCAGCCCCGAGTTGTGGCTTTAGAAACTCCGAGTGGGTTGTGCGCTGTATTCAGGGCCGAGCTTATAATTTTAACCTATCCTGCGCACAGAGCTGAAAATGCCAACGTTTACATTTTTTCAAATGCACAAAATACTAGAGTTTTCGCTATTTCTTTCCAAAGTCTCAATTTAATCCGTTTCGAAATGGAAAAGCAAGAATTTTTTTCAGATTGAGTCATAGTTATTTTTGTTCCATGAGTTTTTGTATCAAATAAATATGTTATATTTGCACTCCGGACGAGATGCAATAAGAGCTAAGAATGTACAGATAATGCGGAGCTTACGCTCGCCATTTTTCTTCGCTGATGGAGAAATACATGAATATGAAAAGCTACAGGCCTTGAGAGTGTAATTAAAACTACAAAAATCGAACACTGATCTTGTGGGGAAATGTGGGGAAATGTGAAATGTGGGGAATCTTGTAAACTCACAAGATTTTTATTAATGTTCTGCAGGAGGACAAAATGAAAACTCCCTCTTTTCATTCAACGTTGATTTTAACTTTCCTTAAAACTTTTCTCTACCCATCAAACAAAATTGGCAGGTCTTGAATTTGTGAGAAATTCTTCATTCGAATACGTAGGATTTATTCATTTCAAGATATTTCTACTTGGTCTCTAGACAAAATATTCCCCCCGGCATTTACCCTACTTGAAATTGAACATTTTAAATCCCACCGAAGAATTCCGTGAGCTTAAATTAACGTTCCTGAGTCCCGCGTTATGGTCGATGGGTTCAATTTGACGCCTATCATTTGGCATCGATTTAGCGAAGCGTGCTGGTGGGAGTCCAATAGATTTCCTCTAACCGCGAGTACGCGTCACGCGAGCGTCTCAGCTTTTACCAATGCATTACTGATCAGCAATACACTTATGAAATTGAAAATTTAAGGCCTACGCAAAAACTCATGATTCAAAAAATGTGTCCATAAAAGGAATTTCCTTCTCTGACGGCACGTTAGGCCATTCCGGAGAGCAGATCTCATTCACCGCTGCATTTAAGCCATGAAATTGACCATGGGTCCGAGTGGTCCCTGTCTCCCATGGAAGTGAGGTCAATGTCCGTGATGCAGATCCATGACACCTGTGTGCCACTTCACAGAAAAACATGAAAATCCGGTAACATGGAAAAAATTCTTTCAGAAAATTTTCAAAAGAACGTACTATATTTCCAATAGGTCGATTCGTATGGAATCTCACGCGTAAGATAAAAAGAAGAACCAACGTAAAAGTACACGTTTCTTATTTTTTATGGCAAACGTTTCGGAATGTTTTAATTCCATCTTCAGTGCTGAAAAAAAAGAATGTACTAATGTCATATTTGGAACATGCGTAAAATTCAACGGCAGAATTCCATTCAATCGCATTGTATGAAGGGTGAAATTTCTGACAGCTTTATCATTTCTGTGGTCCAGGCCCTTTATTCCGTCGCTTGCATCTGCCCCTTCGGATCGCAATTTCCGTTTTGAAGAACTCATTCTTTTTGAGAGTGATTCAAAACGGGAAGAATAAGGCCAAATTCTAATAAAGCTGTGGGTGGAGTACTACATTCGTACAAAACAGATATTTTGCATTTCCTGTGACGCATGAAAAGCTCATCATTGCATTTTAAGTTTAATCATTGTTATCGTCCCGTGAAGAAAACAACTTGAAAAATAAGCAAAATTCAGTGTAGGGTTGATTCAACACTCTTTACCGGGCAAAAAAGTAGCACATACATGTATGAAGGGAACGAAAAACTATTTTTAGAAAAAAGTGACGCAGAATCGCAAATACATAACGACAACAGTTAGGTCCGAGAGGGAGCCCTAGAAGTTTAAAGAAAAATGAGTCGCAACTGTTGAACCCTCGACAGACTTGTGCAAGGAGCATTGCTGATTTCAAAGTGATTGTCCAAAGATACAACTGCAGTGCACCGCTTGCGCAAAGCGCATGCCAAGTGTCGGTAGAAGGTATCTTTTAAATTTATAAAGAGAGCTCTGGAATCCTGCATGTGCGTGGGTAGCAGTAGGTTCTCATGAAAACATTGGTAAAGAGCGTTTACTGATCAATTCATCCCTTAGTCGACAAGCATGTATTTAGTTTAGAGTACATAACATATCTGACAGCCGAAATCGTATACGTAGACGGCAAGTTAGCGCACAAGAAAGGTTTTGACGTTTCATTGTGTTTCAACTGACTAACTCAACTTACACATTTAAATTCCAAGCTAAAAATCGTTGTTGAAAAGTTTTTCAAATAGCTCCAGAAGGCAGCGTGGTACCGACGGCGCGGAGTTCACATGGCGAAGAAGATGATTATTTTATGAAGGAAGACGTTAGTAAGACATGCGAGCTCGTTAGCTCTGTGTTTTGTGCGACACTATAGTTCGAAAAAACCTGCAAATTCTTGGAAAGAGTTGGATGGGAAATCAATTTCACGTCTCAACGTCAGAAAAATTTGTGCTACTTATTGGGTGTAAATAAAATTTTAAAATCAGAGAATTTCTTCGCTGGTTATCGATTTTCAGCCCACCATTGCAAGTCTCGCACGTTTCGTGATGAGCAGAACTTGTATTACCTCGTCTGAAATTTCTGTTGTTTGGTCTTTGTCGCTTGAATAGAATACGAGCTTTAAGATACGTATGTAGGAGGTGCTACGGGTCTTGCAAACGTCATTCTGCAAGAAAAGAAGCACAGTACATATTGAATGCTTAAACCAAGCTTTTCTCCTCACAGAGCAAGCATCATTATTCCAAGCATGCGCGATGAACACGAAATGGAATCTGCTCGAGTTTGCATCCTCAAGACGTAATGGAATTCAATTCGCTTTGTATTCTGCATGCAAACCTTTAGATTTGTGGTAACAATAGGAAACACAGAAGTAATTATCGGGTTTTCCAATAGCGTCCATTCTCGGCGTGTAGTGGATTGTATTCATCTGGTTCATGCTCCTCTTATTTTAGTAGATCAGTATGTGTAATCCCTTGTGTTTCCTTAACTAGTTCCTCTGCTGTTTTGTGAGAATATGTATTTATTTAACTGTTCAGTTTGTCACCGAACGAAGTAGTGCTTGAACTGAGGTGTTATTTTTAAAAATTTAATTGTATTGTGAAGTTCATGAATTATTAATGGGGCAAAAATACATGACACTCTCTGAGGCATGAAGCTCGATGACGAGCCATAAAAATACGTCAAGCCTTCCACTATTAATGATCTATCCTACATATTGTCCATTACATTTTTAAAATGATTCTTTGTTTCATCAAATATATGTTATCACGGCAATTGTGAAAACTCCGAAATAATTTACTAACATTTACTAATGCGTTCGTCGATTTGTTTGAGGTTCATAGCTGTCAATCATTTGCTTCAGGACGAGATTACAAGATGTAACGGAAAAAAAAGAAATGGCAAACCCAACGTAAGCTACAAATATTGCGATAAAAACAAAGAATTTGAATTACAAAATACTTATTTCGGTGCTCTGATGTAAATAACATATGTAGAGGTTGAAAATTTAAAGACTAACTACTGTATTTAAACGCACTGGCTGTATAAACAGTGTGATAAAAAAAACAAGTCCGTCAATGAAGGAATGAGACTCGGCTCTGAAACATTCCATTGTTTGTTAACATTTTCAATGTTTTTGGTCCCGTTGTTGTGTTTTTATTTTCAATGTTTCATTTCGTTCTATTCAGGAAACAGTAGTTAGTCTTGAAGTTTTAATACACCAGTTTTATTATTTTCTCAGAGCACTGAGAGTTAATTTTTTGTAGCCCAAAACGTTTGTTTTTGTTGTAAAATTTTCAAGTGCATCGGTTTGCTTACTTATCGTAAAAGTGACGATTTCTAGAAATTGGCCCATTTCATCCAGATGAAAAAAACTTTGACACCTGGGCTAGAGGACGGCCAGAGCAGGAAGAGAAATGAAAAGCACGACAAAATAAATCATCACCAGCAATACAAATGATGTAGCTCCTTCGGCTTCAAGTATATAGGTTTCTCTGAGATGAGCACAAAATACCACGCTCACGATTAACGAAAAAATTTCGTTCTTTAACACGTAAAATTCTTTTCCTTAAATGTTTTTTTTTTCAAATTAGAACTATGACAACACACCCAGTGAGCTAATTTTTTTCGAAGACTGGGATTCTTACATTGGCGAAAAACTTTCTCAATTGAAAAGTTTACGAAGAAAAAAAGAGGAATAGAAATATCGTCCTTACAGTTTCTCCTCCAGGCTTCTGTTTGCTTGAAGGTGACAATTGAAGCAGCGAACACAAGCCTCGTCGGCCAAATAATAAACTTCCAGACACGGTATAATAAATGTGGAGACTCACGGCAGGCTGCTATTGTTCCTACGAGCGGACGATATTAAAGTGTCATTGTAAGGTTCATCACGGGGACTGGAAGCCTCTTTTTTGAAGTCTCAAAGCTCATAAATAACGCACAGTATACCCTGATGATGTCCTCATTCCGCGATGAATTTTATCATGCCGCAAATTTGATTACAGGGATCTTGGAACAAGCCTGATGTTCATGCGCGAGATATTCCAATTACCTGAAAAAACAACCAAGCATTATCGTAGGTTTAGAGGTAGCGATACTCAAACGTAAGTGGTGTATAGAACTTGTATATTGAACGCGATATTCCAGTTGAATTTTTCTTGATGAAACTGTAGTGACTTTACTTCAATCACCCCTCAAAATCTTATCTAGTCATTTCAAGTGTTCGGTTAAGATGTAGCAATGTAAATTTATTCAATGAAAGTTTAGACTTCTTATTGAATAAATTCCCATTGCTACATCTTAAGAATACTGAACACTTGAAATGACATAAGATTTTGAGGGGTAATTGAAGTATAGTCACTACAAAACCATGACAAAGGTCGGGTTAGCCTTATGTGTTAGTATTTGATTTAATATTATTAAATCAAGCTGCCAGATTATAAAGGGACCGAAAATAAATTCAAATCCTAACAACGGTTGCTGAGTGAACAATAAATAAGCTACAAAAAAATGCGCAAACTGTTAGTGGAAGACTACAGTCAGCGAATTTTTGTGTATGATAATTGGCTGAACAATCGGTTGAGTTAATTTCACAATCGATTGAAAATGAATTCGCTGACAGCGTATTGGGACATATGTGTACCACCAGACAAATCTCTCATTTGCGTATTGGTATATTTGTATGGACATCATTTCAATTATTTCTACACCAGTTTTTAGAAAAGATTTTACCACAAGAGGTAAAATTTCATCGTTCTATCACATTTTTCACAGTTCTTTGTATGACACACATTTTTTGAATCAGTAAAGTAATTTTTTAACCGATGCTACTTACGACTTAAATTAATTACACAACCGCGGCAACCGCACAAAAACAGTCAACGTATAAATGCAGGTCTGCAGGTGCCAAGTTTTTTAGATAAGACGATCATGAAATATTATCTTCGAAATGAAATGCCAAGAAGTTGATTTCACGATCAAGAACAAATCATTGCAAACTGTCTTTCAATCGACACGGTCAAGAAATGTTCAAAGACGGCATTCAAAGACATGGTAAGAACTAAAATACCAACGTCAAATTCAGTATTTCTTTTTTATCTGATTTCTAGTGCTTGCGCGGGAATTAAGGAATTTCGCACTTTAAAAAAAAACGAATCAATGCACATTTTATTTCTAAAATTCCTCTGAGTTTCATTTGAATTAGATCAGCTGTGAACGCTTCAGCACACAACTGGCCTGTGAGAATTCTTTCTAATGAAGTTGCGAGTGATCACGTCTGCTCTGGGCTTCCACAATAGGTTCGAAAACAAAGAGTTTCGCTCAAAGAAAAAATCTGTCGTCCAAGGGAGCAAACTCTGCTAAAGGAAACGCATGAAATCTGTAAAGAGTATCTCCAGAATCTTTGAGCTCGTCTACTAGAACCACCACCCCATTTGGTTGGCAAGCGGTTAGAATTCCATCTTGTTTTTCTCGGTCTTATTTGCCAGGCAATCCAATTTACC
This sequence comes from Platorchestia sp. MABIK, assembly GCA_014220935.1. Classification (NCBI taxonomy): domain Eukaryota; kingdom Metazoa; phylum Arthropoda; class Malacostraca; order Amphipoda; family Talitridae; genus Platorchestia; species Platorchestia sp. MABIK. The sequence continues at coordinate 107,552 of JACJUY010002063.1, forward strand.
GAGTCGCAGGTCCTGTGCTGCCGTGCCAGACTCGCTCTTGATGTTTGTGAACCGTGCACTGAAAATATAACGGAAACTTTGTCGCCTTTCCATAGGAGCTGAAATGTTTAAAAATACAACAAGTGTTCGGAGCATCAAACGGTAAATTAGATATCTCGTTTTTTCAGCAGCAAAATAAATTACGGGTTGAAACGAGTTCAAAGCATCAACAGTTGGGCTAAATGAGCTTAAAGGTTCCCTCAAACCGAAAAGAGGAAACTTCAAAGACTCAATGAACAGTGTTGTGGTTCAAAGGAAAACTGCCCAGTTAGTTTTGGGTAGGAAAACCGCAACTAAATGATCGGTGGGAAAAACACTGCACATACAACCATCGATTTTTTGGTGACGTGTTCAAACTGTACCAGGAACTTTTACATTTCACTCAACACGAATTCTATCAAAAATTCGATGTAGTCACTCGCGAAAAAGTTGGAAGATGCGCAGTGTACAAAAATTGAAAGTTACGATTCAAAAATTAAACTACATTAGAGTTTAGTTATTGAGTAGCGCAAGCGTCAGGTCGAATATAACCATATTCAATAACATTAAATAAGCTCTTAAATAATTTAATTTAGTTGGCATTTTGAGATTCTCTGCTTACATGAAAAACTGAATGCTATTTATACGCATATTTTTGACGCAGGCTTCACTGCTAATTGATTTTTCATTACTTTTTTTTCACGGTATTACGCAAAACAAGTGTACATAGCCTTGCCGTACCGGGGTACAATTGGGTACGATTAGGGCATACCCTATTACTACTGGACCCCTACGGTAATGCAACTTGTTTAACAGGCATGCTGAATGAGTACATCCAGTGTGTCCATGTGGGAAAGACAGAATAGTAACAGACAAAAAACTGAGTACTAGATGAGCTGATTTAATGATAACCAATTTTTGAAAATTGAATGCTCAAAAGCCATCAGTCAAATAAAAATGAGCTTGACTTCGTTCATTGCAAAATTTCATTTTTTGTTACCAGCTTCTATCATTTTATTTTTGATCGTTCAATTTCGGCGTAATGGTATTCAGAATGAAAACTATTTCCTTACCTAGTATCTTTCAAGTTTAGAGTTATTCATCCCACGTTGAACTTAGAAATACGAAAAGACCAACAGACATTACTCTTACAGGACGGCACTGCGTATCGCAGATACGTTCGTATGAGAATCTGCGTGAAAAAAATTCTTAGCGAACGTGTCACAGGAGTTGGACATGCAGTGTAGTGGCCCCCTAGGAGCCCTGATTTTTCTACCTTTATGGTTTTTTGGAATGACTTTAAAAGCAAAATGCCTCCCATGGACTGGCAAGATATCTGTGACCAAATTAATATGAACGTCAACATCCCTGAACACAATCCTGAACTAAAAAGAAAATTAATGAAGAAAATGAGAGAGAAATGAAAAAAATATTTCTAAAGCAAAGGCGGTCACAATAATGCACGCTATAAAATTGAAACGGACAGGCTTCGACGGAAACTTCATTAGTGAATTAGGTTTGGAGAAAGGCAACATTTTGGAAAATTATTTTTGTAGGTGGGCGGCTTTTGTTTTTTTTTCATATCCCAAAGTCAGACATGGGAATTAATTTAGAACACTTTTACGTTGCGTAAGTCAGAAACATGTAGACCACTTTCTCCGTTGGGTGAGACTTAAATAAATATAATAAAAAGCATGGAGATGACAACAAAAGATGATATAGCTTTGCAAATGAGGTTAATGACATTTTTTAAATTTAGTTAATTTGTGATACATTTCTAAAATTGGGTAACACGATTTTTGGTTCCTCTTGAACACATACCTGATGGCTATTTTTGTATTAACAGGATGGCGTTTGCGACGCAATAATTCAAAGTCATGAACGGAAAATAATAAGACTTGACCTAGGTCACAAAATTTAGCTCTGGAAACAATCTACTTTTAAATGACATTTCCTCCAGAATTTCACTGTGATCGAGTTTGAAATAGGTACGGACTTTGATGAGAAACAACGGCTACCCTTCAAGGACGACTGCTATTGGATTCAAAAATACATAATTAAATCTGGGTTACCTACACCCCTATTCATTCATGAGTCCGCCAGACTGTAGAATATTCTAACAAAACGAGCAAATTACAGACAAAACCATTTTCTATGATCACACACACCTGTCCGTGGTCATCAATCCGAGCTTGAAAAGAAGCAAATATTTTTCAACTAAAAAAGGATTCACTGAAGGTTTCTATCAACAATGCAATACCTCATGACTTATGGTTGGTACATTTTACGAGTCTTTGTTCACTAAAGAAAATTGCATTGACTTGAAAATTTATCATCCGATGTGGAACACCACCTAAAAGTTTTCAGCTTCATGTCCTTTGATCCAAAATTTATCATGCACGGATACGTAAAAGATAAGGTGTGTGAAAGTGGAAGTTAGGAATTGCGTCTAAAGGATCCGGAATAAAACATTTGACGCAAGAACTACAATGGAAAAACTTGATCATAAATTTATCCGATATCAGAACGTGAGGGAATGAGCTCACATAAGTATGACCACATCGGTGATTATGAACATGTTGTGATAAAGGATAAACATATAATGGAATTTAAAGGAAGTAATCAAAGGTGTAAAAGGTAACTAGTAGTCACGCAGAGAACTGTCTGAACTTTTCGCTTGATGATGATAAATAACATCTATAGAGTTAATTAAGTTGAGCGCACGAACATCGATGTCAAGCTTGTCAGATCCTCAATGTATGCATGTTCGCTGCATGGAGCTTTGACTGCCTTGTTTTGTATTAGTGTCTTACCTGACGGGTGGCTGCTTCTCGTGACGCTTTGACTGTCTTGCCTTGTATTAGTGTCTTACCTGACTGGTGGCTGCTTCTCGTGACGCTTTGACTGTCTTGCCTTGTATTAGTGTCTTACCTGACGGGTGGCTGCTTCTCGTGACGCTTTGACTGTCTTGCCTTGTATTAGTGTCTTGCCTGACGGGTGGCTGCTTCTCGTGACGCTTTGACTGTCTTGCCTTGTATTAGTGTCTTGCCTGACGGGTGGCTGCTCCTCATGACGCTTTGACTGTCTTGCCTTGTATTAGTGTCTTGCCTGACGGGATGCTGCTTCTCCTATTGTCTAACGGGCACTAACTGGTGATCCTGTCGGTTAATGGCAGATCATATCTTTGATGAATATTGACATTATGCAGATTCCTGAGAAAAAAGTATAATTCGAGTTCATTTTTGACAAGCTAAGCCAAAAATATTGGAAGTGATGTACCTAACTGCATGAATGAGTTGCTTGACGAATTATGAAATACCAAGTTGCAGTTATGCCTCTGAACGTTGCGTTTGATTTAAAACTGTAACTTTTAAAGTGTTATACTTTGTCAGCTCAATACATGCTACATAATTTTATTCATCAGTTCTAATTCAGGTCCAAAAAACACTCATTTGAAAAAAGTCACAAAAACTGTCATGACACGTACACCCAATGGTGTCAGACTTGCAATTTTCGGCCTAAAATTGATAGATCCTTATGAAGTCGTCAACGAGAGTTCATCAGCCAGAATCCGCATTTCCTCACCGAAACTTCAGTCGGAGATTTGTACAAAATTTTGCACAAAGATGCTTCGATCGGTGCATTTAACACTACTATAAAGATCTGGCAGGATTATTCACATTATTTTGTTATCCCAAAAGTAATTTTTGGTAATACTATTGAATAAAAAACGTGAGCTACAAATTTGTAACATTTGAAAGACTGCAATGGGTGGAATGAAACGCGCGCAACTCTTCGGATACAACGATGACAAAATATTTTACGGGCCTTTTATTAGAAATGCGCTAGATGTGCTGATTTTTTGAACGCATTTTTCAACCGAGGACGGACATTCGACATTACAATATTTGTGAAATTGTGATTCAAACATTGAAGTCCCAAAATTAATAATAACCAGATGAATGTTTTTCAGCGCCAGCTTAGAAATCGCAGCGTTAAGATTAATTTTCTGTGTCACGTTGATCGCAGCAATTAGTAGTTTTCTGCGTTACGTTGGACGGAACGTAATGAACAATTGTTTTTGTTACGTTGATCACAGCGTAATAAGTAATTTTCTGTGGGACGTTGATCGAAGCGTTATCAGTAATTTTCTGTCTAACGTTGATTGTAGAGTAAAAAGTATTGTTTTGTGTCACGTTGACCTTAGCGTAATAAGTAATTTTCTGTGTTACATTGGTCGTAGCATAATAAAAACTTTGTTGTGTTACAGTAATCGTAGCGTAATAAGTAATTTTCTGCGGTTCGTTAATCGTAGCGTAATAAGTAAGTTAGTGCATCAGCTACATTGATTAAAGTTTCAAGGCTGACTCAACATTAGAGAGAAGTGAGAGCAAAACTTTGTCTTTAGCACTCTGTGTAATTATCCAAATTTGAGTGCCATTCAGTTGGTCACTATTGTGGAAGCTTGAAAAATTATTGTCCTCATCCATGGTAGGCGATTTCAGTTTAAATAATTTCACATTTTTTTGCTTAGTGTGGATTTAGCCTTTCTTTTAAAGATGAATTAACATGTTGAAGATTTAAAAAAACATTCCTCATTATTCATTAAACATTACAAAATACTTACATTACTCGAAGAACTTTGTGATCTAAATTCAAATCGAAAGAAGGTTTTGGTAAATTTGATTCACGTTTAGAATCTTAAAAAAATGTCGTTTTTTTTTCTCGGTCACAAAGAACGTTGAGTCTAAAACTATATTCTATTCTATAGTACTCGCAGTTTATGTAAAGTTTCAGACAACAATGTGCAATTGATCATGCTTCCTCTCTAACTTTTGCCGGTCATTGTTACATTCTCCACAATCCGTGGAGATGGTAAAACTGAAGACCGTAATTTCATGGGTACTTTTGTGAGGAGAACTGCTTTAATTTTGCTATTTGCTTGAAGCACTGTTTTAATTTTGCTGTTTGCAGGAAGTTCTGATCTAATTTTTGCTAGGCACGTCACAGATCTAAAGTTATTAGTTATTTATCATTCTGTTTGAAAAACAACCCACATATATGACACATAGTACGCTTTTTATTAGCATGGCCCTAGACAAAAATCTGCCTTGGGTGCAATTAGAGTTATCAACGCAGGAATAATAGATCAGGCTACATAACCATCTAGTAGGACCGATGATATTCAATTATTCTGTAGCACTGCAATCGGTAGCACCAGTTTGACGAAATTATGTATACAGAACACGTGAATTGGTCATCGTTTTCGTCACACACTGCTCGCGTCACTTGAAATCGACCTCCTACGCTGGATCATAATGCTAACGCAGCGTAAAAAGTACTCGGTCAAAGTGTGTTTTTCATGAACAAATTATCCACTCAGAGAAAGATCGATGAATCGGCGGCGTTCAGTACTTGAGAAAAGGAGTAAATCTGAAGAATACATTTCATAATGCGTGTATTGACGCTGATTTTAATCAGGTGCCCGAATCCGTGCACTCCAGAAGGAATGGTAAAAATTAAAAGATAGGCATAATAATATTTGTCATCGCTCTGTTTCAGTAATACTTTCATTTGACATGTAAATAGTGTCAAATGTATTTTAATTTCTCAAATACAGCTGCAAAGCTTGATAGTTGACTGGCATGAAAGATGAACTCTGATTGGCAACACTGTGTCTTACGAATTTAAAAGAAACGAACATAGTCTTGCCAGGGCTTCAGCTATTTATTCCTGTGTCCCAAAATCGTACTGCACATAAAAGTGCGATGTTGGCTTAAGCCATTCTACGCTGGTCTGACACCTCACAAATGACGTCAACAAACAAGAACATGCCCTCTGATCATTGCTTCAGGTACAGGTTCACCTCCGTCGACCAAATTTACGGTAAGGTCGCATGTAAAAGCCAAGAATAACGTAGCGCGGAGGTTCATGATCCTCTAAATTGAAAAAGAATCATTTGTTTTGTGCAAGTGGAAACGGGGCAAACCCCTCTCAACTGAAGGTAAATTTTGTGTTTTGTGCATGTGAATATCGGGTTTTGGAGGGCGAGGTCGATGATACCAATATGATGCTCGGACCTTTTCCAGATAAGCCCTGCCATCCAATGCAACCCAATGGAACTTTCGAAATAATGCACCTATAGACTCAAAATTACTATCAAACGGAAGAATAAAATATTCTTTCGTTTGAGAGTAATTTGAAGTCGATAGGTACATTATTTCGAAAGTTACAAGTAGGTGAACTCATTAGTTGCATTAGTGACGGGGCTTATATGGAAAAGATCCCGATATTCTTCTGATATTCATAACCCAAAGGAATATAACATTGTGGACTAGTTTGCATGCTCGAACATGGGAATAAAAAGTTGAAAAAGCGATCACCGTTCAAAGAGAAAGGTGGAGTGATACCTTCAATATTTTAGGGTATTATAGATGGGGAAATCTGCAAATTTTTTTTACTCTAAAATTTTTCAAGAACTTTGAATCTTTTGAAAAAATAGATTCCTCGATGGCAAGGATAGCGGAAGATACTTTTAAAGTTGGACTGCCATTTTTTCACAAATTTAAGTAAGTCCATCGATGACCTACAATTAGTATAAAGTTAATCAGTATGAGGTAATACATCGATACTGAGATGCAGCGGTTAACAGATGTAATTTTATAGCTTTCGATACCATCAACCGTTATCGGACAAAATTCAAAAATTTCATTAAGTTTTAAGCAAACAATGCCATTATTGAAGCATCGACAGCTTAATTTTCCTATCACTATCAATTGCTTCATGGCAGTGAAATCTGAAACTCATAAAAACTAGAATCATATTGTATCCTATTTACCCAAGAGACCTAGACATATCCAGCCCTGTTGACAAACCAAGCATTCATGTTGACAACACAGTCATTCATGTTGACAAGACAGTCATTCATGTTGACAAGACAGTCATTCATGTTGACAAGACAGTCATTCATGTTGACAAGACAGTCATTCATGTTGACAAGACAGTCATTCATGTTGACAAGACAGTCATTCATGTTGACTAGCTAATTATCCATGTTGACGAACCAATCGTTCATGTTGACCAAGGTGTTTAATGGTTTCCTCATTTAATTGCCATCGAAATTCTGTGGAATCACAAGAACTATTCCTAATTCGAAAGACGTTGAGAATGATAAAATGTCTTTAGGTGGAAGTGTTATTGTGGAATTGAAGGTGCCAGAAATTGAGGTAATAGATTGAATGTAAAGCATGGAATGAATATAATAAATCTTCATTGATATGAACATCAACTCACAACCGCTCGTGACGCGAAGAGAAATTAGAAACCTGTTAAGAGTCATTCTATAAATTAATATATATTAAAGGAAGTTTCCCTTACATGCTCAGATATTTGATATAGCAGCTCTAGACCGTTCAATAACGCATGAAGATGCTGTTTTCTCCTCTCTTCGGAAAAATCTCACAGGCTTCTGACATCTTTTAATCTTATATTCTGTTAATAAGCTGACAACCTGCATCTTAGGCATGTAGTTGAAATACGATAGACGGTTTCTCGTTTGATGGAGATAATTTAAACTGTTTCAATATTTGTCATAAAAATCGAGAGAATAATTGCAGATACTGGAATTTTGGGTAATTTCTTATTTTTTTAGCGTACGAAGTCTAAATGATATGGTTATCTCTCTTTATCCTTAACCAAACGCATTTTTTTCAGCACCTAATATACGAACTATTTACACGTTATCTTTACTAGTCATTAACTACGAGATTTCCTTTCAGCACCTATGATACGAATTATTTCCACTTTATCTTTGCAAGTCCCTAATTATACGTATTTATTTCAGCACCTATGGTACGAACTACATATTTCCACGTCATCACTGAAGACGTTTTGAGTGAGAACTTCGTATCGGCAGGCAGACCAAATGGTGAACCCAAAGAAGTCTTAACCATTAGACCACCGCAATGTTGCCTCAGGACAAATCATTGAACTTTCAAAAATTCAAAAAATTCACCCAGCACCACTAGGATCATATCGCCAGAAGGGGTCATCGAGAGAATATCCCTACGCTGATTTAAGCCGTGCGTGAGCAGTACTTAGCTGAGCCGCTGATTACCAATAAGGCTTTGGACTTACCATCCAGAGAGGCTGAGTTTGGCGTGACCAAGGGGATAGCTCGTGCCAGCACAGCTCTGGTTCTCAACAATTGCATGAAGCCATCGATCAGGCTAAACCTAGATCAACTGATGCAATCACCTCCTTGGAAATTGGTCTGATTGATGAGTGACAAAGGTGACTATCTTATGACGGCATTTTAAAAGAGGCTCCTAGAGCTGTGTGATACTGTGAAGCCACAGGTATAAGTGATACCAGGAATTTTTACCATGGCTTGTAAAAAGACAGACCTTGCTGGTTCCATTAGACTTTTAGACATATTTCAAGTGAGTCTTGAATGTTGAATGTTTGTAGCGGTGTCGAAATGTTACTGAAGAAATAGCGAACGTGAGAAAGCTATGTGATACATTCTCAGTTGCCTTGCATGAGAAATATTGGTTGCAATATTTTCTTCTGAAAATTGTTTCACAACATACTTTTCAGTCCAATTTCCACACGCGTAAGTTTGTTCAGAAATGCTCCTAGCATTTTTGTACTAAAACACAGTGATTCATTAAAATTTATATTTCTGAGCAAACTTACGCGTGAGGAAATTGAACTATTTCGTAAGGCTGAAAAGTTAGAAAAGAAACATACTTTTCACTTAAAAAAAATATGATTTACGTCTCACTACGCACTACGGACAAAAAAGAAGACGCAAAAAATGTCTTGAGAAGGATGAATTAAATTTGACCAACGTTGGGATAAATGCATTTGGCCAAAATACTTACTTTAAATAATACAAAAAGAAGGGAAAAGGCATAAAGCATCATGTAACCCAGTCTATCTCCCGTTTATTGACAAAATGTAAAGTGTCTTAGCTAGACGAACTTGAAAAATTGCTCACACATTTAAAATGATCCTGGGAATTCCCAAGTGCACTTTGCACTTCAGTTTATTTATGGAAATAAACTTAAGTGCAAAGTGCGCACGGGTATTCCCTAGATTATATTAAATACGTGAGCAATTTTTCAAGTTCGTCTCGCTAAGACACTTTACATTTTGTCAATAAACGGGAGATAGACTGGGTTACATCATGCTTTAAGCCTTCGCCTTCTTTTCGCCTTATTTAAAGTAAAACAAATGAGTCATGTGGTGCGAGGGAAGGACATCAAGGAGGAATGGGTAGGATTCGCAATAGCAGCTAGTGAGCTCGAAGTTCAAGTTTCCGTCGTGAAATGAAGCATGTGATATGAATTAACAATGGAGAAAACAACTATATCTTATGTAAATAACCGTATGAACTCTGCAGTTTATTAACAGATTCGACATTCGAATTTTCATTTTAGAAAATGACTGAACAGCGAAGCTGTTTATTTATTTGTCTCTAAATAAGGATACAAAAAAAAAAAAAAAATAGGCGAGAGCATTTAACGTAGAAAAATTATTGAAGCATTCCACTTTTGCCAGTATCACTTGCACATATCAGGAGTTCCGCTTTGCCTGGAGTAAGCAGTGACCAAAAAAACTATTAAGTGTTGAAGAACACTCCATACTTTTGTTTCAGGAATGTCCCCTCTCACGCCACGGCCTCATTGATTGGCCATCGTGTGAGCACAAAAGGTCATATTTACCGTCTCTAAATGGAGGTCTTATAAATAATTCTCTCCGTATTTTGTGCTCTGGACACGGGTATTGATAGTGCAGAGATAGAGGACAGTGAAGAAAAAAGATCATCGAAAGGGTCTCGCAAGGCCAGGAAAACTCAGAATTTCTTCCGTACGCTTCCAAGGCGTAGCGGACTGGTAGAAGAATCGCTTCCATGTGATGAATTTAAAAATAATACTTGTTTTTTTTGTGTACTCGTCTTTAAAAAGGCTCGGAAAGATAATTTTCTTTTTTTCAGGAAAAAGAACACTCAACTTTACGCCAAAGAAACCAGTGACCGCGATTTTTAACATTCCCGCGATTAACTTTTTCTTTAAAAGAATTCTGAAACTCGATTTCAAACTCAGTTAACTTATTTCAACTTTTCCCGCAGAGGTGCATTGGTAAAAATGGCAAGAGCTTTTCAGAGAATGATTTTAACTACATTCCAGTCGCACACTCACTTACATTCTTAGTAGAGAATACATCTGTTGGCGAGGGCTGAAGAAACTTTAACAAAATCGATACATCGTATTTAAACTAGTAGTCAATTGAAAAGAAGGCGCAGTATTTATATTAACAATGTGAAATGTAATACAAAAGCGACCGAAGCACTGGCTCTAAATATTATCTTAAAATAGAATTGATATTCCAATTTTAAAATTGAATTACATTTGAAAACATCCACTTAAGTAAATATACATATGTATAATAAACCATATTGGAGGCCACATCTGAATCGAACTAGCGTAATTTATTTCTTATTTCACTATGAGCAGCTAAAAAGTCTTGGAGAATATCAACCATTCGGGAATATTTTACCAGGTTAAAATTTTATTTTAACTAACTTAATATACGCGTGTGAGTTTCTGAGTGCAATAGAGGCGTAAATTAAGTGTATTAATATCCCCAAAACGAATGACCAAAAAATACAAAAGCTTCTATATTTCTATGCGTTGCATAATACTTTTGCAAATTTAAAATTTTCACCAGAACATCAATCACCAGATCATTCAAAAAAGCTGAAGACAAATTGACGCTCTAACCGATGTAACATCTCGTATAGTTAGCTTTCTTCATTAATTCAGGGAATGCAGTTAGACATCAAATTTTCTTATACCAGATTCAAAACTTGAGCATCATTACGCCATGAGCTTAGTTAACATATGTGTACAGATATCAAGCAACATTTTAAATCATTTCAGATAGAAAAATTGTTGTTACATTTGTAGCATTGAAGCTTACTGAAACTTAAAAACGAAGATGCGCTCAATTTCCTTTCCCTTCAAGTGAATTTCTTCACGCTTCATTCACATGACTCAGCGTTCATTGAACTGGCAGACTGAACTCAAAACGAAGTCTCCATGAGGGGGCTTCAAAAAGGGGACTAACCTCCCAAACAAGAGGAAATAAAGAGCAAGTGTGGCCGAGTTTCATCGGAGCAACTAACGCTGTTCGGACGCCA
>JACJUY010002064.1:44371-61724 GCA_014220935.1 Platorchestia sp. MABIK
CGCCTCCGTACACATTAATATTTATACATCCCTACGCAGATTTAGAAACTAAGCGTTGAATGGAAATTTGAAACTCAGGATCACTACAGAATATTTTCGACAGAGCTCAGGAAATCAAAAGCGCATTTCAAGTTTTTCTTCCATCCGTAAACCATTTAAATGAGAAATTTACGAATCCTTAAAACACAAGATGTTAAATGGAGCACTACCTTTAAAAGAAGGGATTAACGACTTGAAAAAAAGACATTACAGTTCTATGTAGATTCGCTAGAAAGAACAACGACACTGAGGTTTTAAACTCACGCCAAAGAGCAAAACAGAATAACAGCCAAATTAAAGTCACACACACACACGCTTGAACGTCCAACTACCTGAACTTGAGCCGTGTATGTATTCAGGCGAAGGGAATGCTGATTTTCGGTGTCAGGGGAAACAACAACAGCACGACTGCCTGAGCACACGCTGAATATGCACCAGCACAGCCTCGTTCTGCTCACCAGCACAGAGTACGCCTCAGTAATTAGCTGCATACATAACACAGGCCGCTAACCGAAAGAAATAAAACGGTACGCGCCATAATGCGACCTGCGTCTGGCCAAAGTTCGCAAGCGCTGTTTGCTGACTGCGTAGCCAGATGCCGCAACGGCCGTGCTAAACCGCCGCAGTCGGCCATTGATGCGTTACTCAATGTGCTAAATATATGCTAATCAACATCTCTAAAAATTCCCAATTATTAAGGGGTACTCTTCCCTTAAAGGACGCTCAATGACCGTATCTGTGATACGAGTTTCACCAATGCACAAGTACAAGAATATTTTAATCGCGGGTACTATTGGGATGGATATATTTGTTTGTCATCCTCATCTGTAAGATTTGTCTGAATAAAATATAAAATGCTGTCATTTTTAACGGATCGTGAAATGCGCCTAATAAATTCTGTACGCCTGTTTCCATGCAAGACTCCATAAGATTTCGTCTTTTTTGAAACTTGTCCCAGTTAGTGACACTTCATTGCAGAAGAAGCAATAAGACGTAAGTGTAAAATGAGCTCCAACTGCTAAAGTTCTTGCAGAATTCGAGCTTACTCGAGACCTGTTTAAAATGTACGAGACTATTTGAATACTTATTTATTCTTGCAGCTCCGTAAGCTCAATTTGAAGCTATTTCGGTCTTTTTTTGACTCGTCTTTTCGAAGCAGCGCTAACGGTATTTGGGTCTAATGAAGCTATTCTCTTCGGTACATCCTCGCTTCTGAATACAAAGTGTGAGCGTGGAGTTGGGATTACATCCATATGAGCATAACTAACTATGCGGCGCGCCTTTGTTACAGTGCAGTTCTCAGTCTTGCTGAATATCATGTTTTCGAAGAAACCTCATCAGGAATTTTCATTAGGGACCACAACACCGTATCTCTCAATGGATCGTTGCTTGGCACTTCAAGTGTAACTTTTGCCGTCTCGCTTTGTTTGAGCTGCTGGCAAGACTGCAGCCTTTGTGAAGTCTTTTTCTGTTTGTAATAGCCACTTGTTTATTTTCTCCAGATTTATGTCCCTTTGTCAAGGTTAAAGCTGACGTATCATTGCTTCCGCTGTTCCTGGACGTTCGTCAAGTTAAATCAACGTCAATTATTATGGCTGGTCAGTTTGGTTCTATCTGTTAATTCGTTTTAGTGGAATGTGAACGTCGAAGTTTTCTGTTACTTTGTTTTAAGAGAATGTAAACGTCAAGGCTTAGGTTCTTGAAGTGTTGTTAGTAATTTGCCCGCTTCTTTCGTTTTCTATCGTCTGAACTCCCTCGTTTCAAATGAGAACAAATCAAATCATATCCGCTCACTTCGAAATATCCTGGAAAAATCCGAACCCTCATTCACGCTCCAAGCGAAGGAAGAAAACTGAACACATTTTCGGCATCATCATTTTTTTGGCGTCTTTTGTCAGTGTTTAGAGCCGAGAGACGCCGGTTTAAAGAGACAACATGAGCTAAACTTCTGAAGAACTCCAGGATTCAATTGAAACGTGACCAGCGTGCACGTTTAGGACAGGACAGTTGCTCAAGGTGCGTAGGCTCAGTAAAAGAAACAAGGTAGGATCAAACCAGTCTTTTTTTCGTCGACCGTGTGGCAATGCTGACGTTACGGCAACGAACCAATCGTAGCGCTCATATTGCATCTGGCAACACTGCTTGCCCAAAATCAGGCACCACTATTGGCCTAACGGCATCTCGCAATGGTGACGTCATGAAGTCTGTTTGAAATGGAGCCGTTCTATTGGCTAGCTGAACAGCAGAAGGTGTATTTTCCTTCATAAAAATTACCCTACTTTGTTTCCTCCACCGTGGTGTGTAGGTTCGGCGAACGAGAATAACAGCGGCCAGTTCGGACACAAAGGTTGGTTGGTATTGGGTGTTGTGTCTCGACTCTATGGTGCTTCTTTGTGACGGGTATTGGTGCGAGACATGGGCTGACTGTATTATGGCACGCTATTCTTTGGCTTCCTTTGGGGATGTGGGGCAGACGAGGAGCCGGGGGTTGTGGGGAATGATCCACATATCTTGGGGATTACAGAAGCTGGAGGATAAGTATTGTACATAGGACTGTAAAGCTCCTTTCCGGAGGTTTAATGCTGCCTGCCCATAGTGACAGTCTTCTTCTAGATGAATTTTTCATACGTAGCTTTTAAAATATAAAATGTAGCAGTAAAGATTATCTAGCGTTAGTTACCTTAGATACTAAGAGGTCTTAATGGTCATGTTTTGTTTTAACTTTTGAGCACAATCCACGAGGCCCTGGTACTCCACCATCACAAACACTGAATACATATTGATAATTTTTTGAATGAAAAGTAGTCACAAAGCGGACATGTTGGAAGTACAAAAAAACCTGGATAAAAACATTCCTTGACTCTCGTTTCTCCTCATTCGAAGTTACTTGAACAATGACGCAATAACAACTTTGAAAAACTCCCCAAAATACTGAAAATCTAGCCTTAGGTTAACATCGAGATAGGTTCATATTGCAACCCGCGTTTGCGTTCCCAGGCTGAAAAACCAACTCTCAAAATTTTAGGAATAAAAAATTCAACCCAGCAATCCTGACCCAGAAAACGTGACTGTTTTCAAAGATAATAGAAGCAACGTACAGCAAATGTAGCTGCGACGACCTGACTAGAGTTTTTCTTTTCGAGGATGTTTTGGCGTCATTTTTCATTTTTGTTTTATCTGGTGGGCAGAGATGGCAAAGCTGTCATTTGAGCGAGTCTCTGCCCGACCAGGATATTGCGGTGGCATCGGCTGCAATTTCTATCTTGCCTCATTTTATTTTACTTGCGTGCTGTTGGGCGGGACGATTTTTTTTACTTCAACTTTACGTTTGGGCCGAGATCGCGAGGCCTGCTCTCAGGATGGTGTAAAAATATTTTTGTTATTAATTTAATTTTTAAATATTAATAATGGCTAAATTGTCTTAATCCGAGAAACACTATTCAATTTCAGGAGAAACCCTTCAATAGTTCGTTTGCTCTTTGTCAGTATTTTAGTATTTAAATAAGTGCCTTATATTTTTAGTACTGCATATTAATTTTTGCTGTACTTTCAGTTTTCAGCAATACATGCAGTCTTCTTCATTTGATTTACCCCATTTTGCTAGCTTCGTTTTTAGCTAGCTAGCTTCGTAAAGTTTTTAAGTATTTTATCCTATTTCTTTATAGAGTTTTTAAGTATCGCATTTAATTTTTGATAGATTTTAAAGTACCGCATCCCATTTCTATGTATGTAGTGTTTTGAAGCATCGAATCCCATTCTCACACTCGTTCTTTGATTAAAGAGTGCTTTGGTCGTGCTCTTGTCTCATACGTTAGTGAAACTGATGCTTCCAGCATGGAATTTTAATCATTTTAATAGAAAAGTGTTGCATAAGAGTTAATTCCGAAATTAATCGAACTTATCTAATTGCTCCATTTGACTAAAATTTTAATTAATTTTTTAAGCACTGCTGACTGATATCCTGAAACACACAGCCCGTGAGTTCTTATTTTCTCTATTTTCAATCAAAATACTCATTTTGAAATTTATTATAGCTCTGGTTCATGAGTTTTTATCCTGTGATCATGCAACTTCAATTTTAAAACGTACTCAAGTGTCATATGAGTGCACGATATTTAAGAGCTTCACAGTTTGATGTGGCACAGGAAGAAAAGAAGTTGCAAGCAGGCAGGATTTCAAAGCTTTTTCCTTTAAGAACGGATGACGAAACTCAGTTAGAATTTAATTTGTGTTCATGAAAGTGGACCATTTGTGTCCTATTGTGTTAACGGTGAATTTTTCATCGACCAAACAACGGACTTCACTCGCAGTCCAACGTTTTTACCGCTTTAGGTTCCTTGCTTCGAAAACTCTTTTGAAATGGATTCGTTTCTGTCAGCTCTGTTTGTTTTGCAATGCTTGATTCTTTTACTGTGAGACCAAAAGCTATTCCTCATGCGTTCTGCCCTTATTCTTATCATAGTTCGGAGGTTTAGCGGTTTGAGTTCTGGCTTTTGGCACGCAACACCATCACCGTTC
The DNA here is from genome assembly GCA_014220935.1 of Platorchestia sp. MABIK. Taxonomy (NCBI): domain Eukaryota; kingdom Metazoa; phylum Arthropoda; class Malacostraca; order Amphipoda; family Talitridae; genus Platorchestia; species Platorchestia sp. MABIK. Next base: position 48,929 of record JACJUY010002064.1, read on the forward strand.
CCCTTCCTGTCATGCTGCCTGAGATTAAAGCCCATTTCTTTAATGACAGTAATTTCTTCTTCCTCATTCCTGTCATGGGCGCGCGTTCATTGTTACTTTTGCTGTTTTAAATGCAAAATTTTATTAGTTTGCTCTCTGAAAGTCATTTATGACTCAATATGCCTGCACTTGGAACCGGTGAGTGTTTTTGAATACAGAAATTCCATTAGTTCCCTCTCTGATAGTCATTCTAGATTCAATATACTTTCACCTTGAACCGGTGAGTGTTAGCCTATTTTATTCATCACTGAGATAGTTGACATGCTCGTCACTAAAACTTGCTTCAGTTTTTGTTCACGCTTCCTGTTTTCTTCTCATGATTTCAGTTTCTCCTCCTAGTTGCATTTGCATCCAAATCTTGACAGAGCGCCGCATGTGCTGCGTAACAAGTAAGAATCGCCTTACCCATCATCGGTCTGCTGCGATCCGGGGCCTCGAACCATGTCTGATGGAAATCAATGGCTGCAATGCATCATGGAATTACAGGCAATGAGTGTTGACTAAGGCGAGGCATTCGGCTTCAGTGTTGGTCCCAAAGGGGACGACAAATTAAGCGCCCCTCTAGTGTTTCCCATTGCACAGCCTCCGAAGATTTGAACTGTTTTGTTCGGCCGCTCGTGCTGCTCTGCTGTAGCAACTCTCGGTTCCTGAGGCGGGAGAAATGCGAATTATCACCGGATTGATATTTTTATTCTGGCTCATGAACCAGTAAAGCAGTGCTTTATAAAATCGGCGTTAATTCAATGTAACATTCAGAGCGAAATTTCTAAATTTGGCAATGTTGAGCTAGGAGGAGTTGAGTTTCTTATTCATTTGTGAGTCTCTCAACTGTCTCACAGGCTAGTAAGTCTCACGTGCCCCATGCACTTGTTGATCATAATTCCACGTTCTATTTCCTAGAACATTCGTTCATGGAATCATTCATTGTATGTATGTTGTCTATACGAGTTACCATTTTCTGAATTATGAGATAATATACGAGATGCTATTATCTGAATTACGTCAAAAACTAAATGATGAATTTACCTGAAATTTTTAGGGAATGTCGACGCTCCTGGCGTGTGTATGCTGTATGAAAGTGAATTCAAAAACGAGACTGAAAATGAATATGAGCACAACCCGTTCTTGTGTCGGAATTGACGTTCGAACATTTCCTGTGAATGTCATTGGCTCGTTGCTTTGTTTTCACACAAATATCTTCTTGTTAATAATTTGGCTCGCCGTGCATATTCAACATATATCATCATATACTACACAATCATAAATATATAAAGTCAAATATTCTTTGTATGTTTTAATAGAAATTTTTTGTTTTCCCCTCTATTTGCTGATAAAGGCTGTCAATCATCAAGGCGCGCGATGCTCCCTGTTTTCCCTACTACTCCCTCAAGTCATGATATCTCGAGCAATTCAAACTTTCTCATTCTTCTCCCAAGTTCCTGATGAACCGAATTGCTAGGCCAACCCGAAACTTTATTTCGTACTTCATACTTTGAAACTTTAGGCTACGCTGAACCACGTCCGCTTCACTTCTAGCTTGTCCAATTTTCCCTCACGGGATCATTTCAGGACAAAACTATTCGTTGACTTCTGTCTTGCCGATAACACGGATTTGCCCTCGCTTGTTTGGGATGATATTTTGCGGAACTTCGGCGCTGTGCTGTGTGCGTAGACCCAGAAAAATCAAAATTATTCAAACAATATCTTTCGGAAACAATTAAAAGTTTCATGAAATACCTCTAGTAATTTTCTCAATGATAGAATTTAAGATCTGGTTGTGGATTTTTATTCTTTATCAAATTAAAATAATTTTTTGGATAGAAAAATTACAAATTACTAAGTTTGAATTACAAATTTGTGAATGATATTTGTTTAAGAAGATACTTGATATACTGCACAACGTGTGCCAACAAGTACAATTATCGGTGGAAAGTATCAGAGATCAATTGCTCTACGTTTTGCCTCTACTCAGAGTTTGCCTTTTATTTCTTCAAGCGGTAATAATTTGATGCAATTTTGATAAATCCGGTACCATTCGAGAGAACAATAACAACCGTCAATTTTGTCTGTTATTTTTCTGTTGGCCTTTCTTCTTTGTTTTCATTGAAAAAATGATTTGTTTTTGGTTATAGAAATAGAGAGCAGCTCTCACGTCATGGTTGAGTAAAATCGTCGGAGTCTTAGAGTCACACTTGGGATAATACAATCAGTTTTGATGAGTCTGACCACGTTTTTGAAATTTCTAATAGTTATCGGAGAGCCCCTTTGGTGTGGAAGTAATAATTTTACTAGCATGATGTGTATGTAGGTTCATTTTCATATCTCAATTTTGACTACCTAAATAATGTGTATTTAGGTTCATTTCAAATCTCAGCTTAGACTACAAAAATAATGTGTATTAGGTTCACTAAATAAAATTCATGTATGTTCATTTTCATATCTCAACTTAAACTACCTAAATGACGCCGCGGGAATGAGAGAGAGAGAATTTCCACCGCCGGCATGACGGAGGTTAGGAACCGGATACTCGAAATGAAGGAAGCTTCCGTGTTCCCGTGCGCGATACGGTAGGCTGCTCTGGCGAGGTCGGTGTGGGTGTGTGACGGTGAGCGTGTGACTAGCGTTGTGTTCTGAGTTTATTGTGGTCTCTCTATTTCCATGGCACGAATTGACGTCGCACATTGTGTTCTCTTCATTTTTAAGTTAAGAATAGACGCTGCACTTTGTGTTCTCTTCATTTCCATGTCACGAATAGACGACACACATTGTGTTCTCTTTATTTCCATGTCACGAATAGACGCTGCACATTGTGTTCTCTTTATTTCCATGTCACGAATAGACGACACACATTGTGTTCTCTTTATTTCCATGTCACGAATAGACGTCGTCTGAGTTACAGATCGCATTTTTTAAATATTCGAAAGGAACGAGTTCTGTTTTGACCGAGCCTTCAACTCTTCATAGCAAGGCTAATGTTTCAAAGCACAAAACACAGACCTTATTTTGTAAATCCTTTGTTTAGTTTAGAATTCAACTAAAATTTCGGCTACTTTACTTAGTAAATTCAGGTCGTCATCCGATTCCATCACATTTTCATTTTAGGCCAGAAAACTTTCAGAATCAATGTACCACCTTTTTTTGAAGTTGTTTTACCTGATCCACAAGATATTTTCGGGTTTCGAGAAACTAAGTCTTATCACGAAAAAGTATTTGCTATCAATGTCATGTAGACATTGTAAAAATTATTGAATGTTGTTGATTTGAATATTATGACAGCATGTGGTTAAATTGATCAAATTGTGTGTATGTCGTCATAACCCCTTGTATACTTCACTTGTGACCGCATCACCTCTACCTGTGCTGGAATGAATTTTATTGAATATTGCCAGAAATAGGACTTCCCGTCGCTGCTGTGTACGTGTAAGCGTAAAATTTTAATATGTTCTGGAAAGAAAACCCATGCGCAGCCGACTGATGTATTTATGAATTTAATCAATTGTATTGCCATCAAAATTGCGTTGATACTCAATTCCCAAATTTACATTCATTGCTTGAAAATTTAATTTCAGATATTTATGCAGTACATTTACTTCGCAGTGGTGTGAAGTTCTGTTAAAATTTTGAATTTACAGTCGCTCACAAAAATGTCTCCCTGAATATATAACCGACATGTGGTTTTTGTAAACCTAGATCATAGTGTAGAGAAATAGACCAAAATAAAACAAATCGAAAACTCTGTAAAAACGAACCGTAATTTCCAACTGGAAATGTTGTGACAATATCTACCCATAAGTGTACCAGAATACTAAAATACGTGCAAATAATAAAGTGAGAATATGACAGACACTTGAGTTGGCACCGACATCACACGCAGCAACCGCAAGAGCTCGCGGTGACGCTGTGTTTTATCGTTGCCAGATTACTCTTTTTGTGGCCAAAAGGTGCAAATCTTTTGACCGCTTCTAGAATAAAATAAATATTTTTAGAGCACTCATCATTTGATGTCTTCAAGGCCAGTAGATGTTCGGCTATTGATGGCAAAACTTTGTTTTGAAACAGGCCAAATTGGAGAATTTTGATCGGAATATGGCCAATCTGGGAAGCTGGGTCAATGGTGCAGCAATGTGGCCTGGTTTTAAAGTCGCCCAAGACCGAATACATTATACCATATCAGTGCCATCGGCAGCTGCAGCGGTGTGTTGATGTTAACTGAATTCTCTGGAGAGCTACTCGTGTGTAGGATCTCGTCCTATGCAGGAGGATATCTTCGAAAGGATATCGTCCTCAGCGATAGGACATTTTCGTAAGGATATCGTCCTAAGCGATAGTAAATCTTCGTAAAGATGTAGTCCTAAGTGGTAAAATGTTTTCACAAGGATATCGACCTAAACAAGAGCGCATCTTGAGAAGGAAATCGACCTAAGAAATAGGATATCTTCGTAAGGATATTGTCATAAGCGATAAAATATTTTCCAAAGGATATCGTCCTAAACAGAAATTTACATTCCGAAAGATATCATCTTAAGCAGGAGGATATCTTGATAAGGATATCGTCCTGAGTCTTATGAAATCTTCCTTTCTGGGGAGGGACTGAAGAGGATATTGGGTTGTATTGTGCCAATGAGTAATTTTCAGTATTATTGCAAATTTGAATGAAGCGAACTCAACTTTGGAACATTAGAGATATTCATTAAGATATTTTTATCTGTAGGCTAATATAAACTGACAATAGCCTAGTAATGAGTTCAGTTATTTGCGTGCGGATTTTATTATTTGAAAGAGACGCGTATCACCAATACATTTATTGGCATTTAATGTCACAATTTGAGTTTTGGTAGGTCAGTGTGTTCAGGCAGCTCTGCACTGTTGAACTTTGACAGAACCATTGACCTTACAGAAACCGAGCATCTGGCCCTGGGGATTCTGGCGTGAACCGTTGTTTGTGCTGGCTTGTCGCGATAAAGTGCAGCGAACGGCGCTTTGTGTTTTTTTACTCCTACTTTTTATCAAAAGCAATTATTTTAACTTTAAATAATAATTTAATAATAATTATTTAAATACTGAAAATAATAATTGAATATGTTATATTTTAATTAAAAAGTAATAATTTAATGGTATGGGCTAAAATAATTTATTCACTAAGCGAGGTGTTAGTGTGAAGTAAAATATGGAGTTCAATTTGTTAGTAACTTATGCCACTGAACTGAACTTCTTCGCACAATAAGGGTAACATTTTTTATGTTGGGGCTATTTACGGGAGTCAAATGAGAAAAACAGCAAAATGAAAATTGTGAAATTCAGTTGCTGAAACAGCACAGATGCTTCATGATGTACATATATAAGAAGTGTTTTCGATTGATTATTTTTGAATTATTGAATAATACGTTGGAGTGAGGAGTTGGTTTTGAAATATCAACAACCTCTACCAACGTTGAAGCATAGGTAACATATAGGTTACTGGGAAAAGAACCGCAACATTGTCCGTAGCCAAAGGTTACATCGCTGAAATGGAGGTCATCGAACAAAGCCAGATTCGCCCTGCAGAGAGGTGTTGTCTCGTTGGCTTTTTCTTTGGCCAAAATTTTGGCCTTTGCCTGGTAAAACTTGCGTCAAGTAGGATATTTATGGCAAAATGGAAAATACCTGGCTGTATTTCCTGTCTGAAGAACGGTGACAGTGGTAGAGCAAACATTCATTGACCTTTTCTCTGGCCAAAATTGACCTTTAACAAAAAAATTGAGTCAAAATTAGATTTTTGGCCAGAAGGAAAAAACCTGGCTGCATTTTCTGTCTAAAGAACAGTGACAGTGGTTGAGCAAACGTTTATGGCCTTTTCTCTGGCCAAAATTGTTGCAATTGGCCTTTGAAGAAGAAAAATTTAGTCAAATTGGAGATTTTTGGCCAGAAGGAAAAAATCTGGCAGCATTTTCTGCCTGTAAAACAGTGCCAGACAGTGACGTCGCTTGACGTTTATTCTGCTTCTCAGGACGATGTTGTAGAAGCGAGGACGAGTTCTGCAGTTTGTGCCAGTTAACTTTGCCGAACTTTGTAGCCTCGCGCTACACTGGTTTTCTTAGGGGTCAGTTTTGATGTCTATTACATGTAATTGCACTTGTGACCACCTTTGGTGTTGTTTATAATGCTTTCGACGTTTATTCTAACATAGTCTTGTGTGATAACGGAATTTATGTCTCATTCTCACTCTCATATTCATAGAGATTGGATGGTATCTGTTTCTATATTAGGATAAGGATTATTTTATTTTATTAGCAAAGATGCCAGTAGTTGTAATAATATTGATAACACGTAAATAATTATTATAGTAATTATAGTGATAATAATAATGCAACAGCAGGATTATTTTATTAGCATGGATACCAAAAATTGTAATAATATTGACATGACATAAATTGTAATTATAATAACAGTAGTGATGATAATCATGTAACAGCAGGATTATTTGATTGGCATAAATATCAGTAATAGTAACAATATTTATTTGGCATCAGTAATAATTATAACAATAGTGATGACAATCATGTATCAGCAATAATGGTAATAATGATAGACCCATAAGAAGGAGAGAGACGCCTGCACCATGTACCGTATCACGTCCTCAGGACTTCCAATATTTCGCGCCGGCGCCTCTGCTCCGAGTTGCTTCAGTTGCAGTTTTTGTTGCTTGGATAAATTCTTGCAACTGATAAATTCTTTCGTTAGTCTTGGATAAATAACGGACGCGAAGGCAATGAATTAAGAATACGCGCAATCTGTGTGGCTGTGAAGGTTTAATTAAAGCCGAGTATTTCTTCACAAATTACATGCTGGAGAAATTAATGAGGTCCCTGCAGGCAAAGTTCTCACTCTGGAGGGGCGAACTTCTCTCGAAGGATTTTTTTAATGTTCCTCTTTCTTGGGATGAAGCGCGTGGATATGCGTTGGTTCTGTTCACAGCTGAAAAGAATTAAGTTATTTCAGCCTCAACTGCTATTGTTTTCATGCTTGAAATGGAGACTTCTGTGATACTTCGGTACTGCAATAGTATTTGAACAAGCTTATAAGCGTTCCACTTACACGGGGAGCAATTTTCGCTCACATTTTTCGATTGAGTCTATACAGTATTGAAACTTTCGATGAAAGTGTGCGTTAATAGAGAAATGTCTACTAGAAAGATGCTGACGAGTACGTAAGTCTTGCGTTTTCGCTGGTCTTTTTTTACAGGAACAATGTCGAAAATGCAGAACTTTGCTCCTTTAGAGCAATTTGGGTCCGCCACTTTCTCTCTCGTCTGAGTGACGCCGGGCGGGCGACATCTTGTGCGAGTTTTTTGCTCGTTCTTACGTTGCTTCTTTGTCTCGCCAGGACGGGGGTTACCAGAGTTACTTTTCTTCTGACCAAAATTCTCCAGTGCAAATTTTTAACTCGGAAATTTGATCATAGAGACGACTCAGCATTTGGTTATGCTGCAAGGGACTAAAACAATGAAATACTCAAACTAAAAGAGACTAAATTTGAGGATATGGGCCAGTAAAAAACCTCTCTTGATTTGATGATAAAGATGACTCAGCATTTGGTGATGCTGTAAGATTGCTAGCCGCTGAACATTTTTTATACAAATTTGACTTCAGTAGCATTTATTTACAGTATTTATTCAGTCAAATTTGACTTAATAAATACAGTACTTAGAATAAAAAAATTAAATATTCTCTAAAAGAGACTAAATTTGAGGATATCGGCCAGAAAAAAAAGCCTTTCATGCAGCCATGACCGAGGTGCCGCAGCGGCGAGCGACACGTGGAGATTGCGCGCCTTCATTTCGCAAGAATTTGCGTCGCTGTGAGCGTGCCGTAATAATCCTGTGATCTGAGCGAAGGCTTCAGTTATTAATTAGGAACGGAGGCAAGGCTTAAACACGGAATTACTACTCCAGTATTGCGGTCAGAGAAGGGGAATGGCATTTAAATCCTGAGTTAATACACAAATATTTTGTGGATTATACGGATACCCTATTAAAATTTTTGGCTTGAATTACATTGGCGGTAGAGGAGAATTTAATACGGTAATGTGATTCCTCAGCGGGAGCGAGACTTGAAATCTGACTCAACATACTGCATTGCGGTGACTGAACGGAAGCATTTGTTATCACTTTGACTTCGGCAGGTAAAACTGCAGTTTAATAATCAATTCAAATTTAAAGTCAATTGTAGCAAGCAATGTTCAAAATACCAAACATTTAACTGGATAGTGTTTTCATGCAGTTTTGATTAAGTACTTTTGTAAATAGAGTTTGTGACTACTGGTTGGTCACCAGCATGATGAAAACTCCCTCAGTGACTAGATTTGGCACACGTCACAGTCAAAGTGTTAATGAAAAGATGCGAAGATATTGCAGGTTTTCTGCCGATCTCCGGAATGATCTGCACATGCCTGCGCAGTGCCGCTCGTGGTTGTTGCCGTAGATTTATGTAGTAATTAGTTCGAGACTTTGTTTTCATTGTAAAGGTGAGTCCACAGGGAAAGAGATGGAACCATTTTGTATGGACTGAAGAAAACGAATCTGTGCACGAGGTGTGCTTCCACACAGGACATCCAGCTCACAGAAGCAGCCTGTGAGGAAGGAAGAGAAAAGAAAAACTAAGAAGATTAAGCGAAAAAAATTTGAAACCAGAAAAACCAACGTAGGCACAATGGATAGAATTCTCAAGGCCAATCAATAGCTGAAGTAACGGAACAGTATCTCCCCTGAGTGCGCCACTCACCTTAGGATAGGGTAGGCAAAGCAAACTAATCTTAACATAATGCTTAACCTAAAATTGAGGAGCCAGTCCTCATAGGATACGGTAGACAAACTAAACTAACCTCAACCTAATGCCTAACCTAACATTGAGGAGTGGTTGTCATGTGTCCGTGACCTTACAGAGCCCCGCCCACGTGCGTCGTGCTGGTGTCACTTTTTTCCGCGGGATCATGGTGCGCACCCCAGCTTTGTTCCTGTGCTGCCCACGCGTACTGCACTTGCTGGTGTCTTGTTCCCTTCCTGTTCCTCCTACGCCTTCCTGTTTTGCTTCCTTCTTATGTTTCCCCTTCTCCCGCCTCTCTGTCTTACTCATTTTGTCTGTTCCCTGTTTCCTGCGTCTGCTTCCGAGACCTTTCTCTCCTCTACTCACGAATCTGCTTCGCTCGTCCCTCTCACTTTCAGTGAGAGGGACATGCGCCACATTTCAGCATTTATTATTGTATTTAGCAGTCTGAATACAATAATATGTTCGTCACTGTAGTAATTCGTAGATTTAAAATTCAAGATATTACTTTTTACAGCCTTTCATCCGGTTGGTTGCTGACCTTTGTTGTAGTTAGGTAGGTTTAAACTAACTTATAATCTACAATTTTATCTTGCTGTTCCTACCCGTATTATTTTCAACACATAATCTTGCCTTAAAATATCGTTGCCAAAATGTTTAAACACTCTAGAACTCAGTGTGTTCTCTTGCGTCGCTGAGGGCACAATTTATTCGCTTTGAAAATTACTCTAACAAAACTTAGAGCGACCATCACCACCCAACTTTCTACGGTTGTGTTCGGAAGTTCTAGCATCGTCAATTTCACTATTAATAATTTGTCAGTTATTTTTTTCAAAAATTCAAACCATTTATTTATACAAGCAATACATCAATCGAATCCATACTTAAGATTAATACAACGGACGGGTTAAAATATAACTACTTGTAGGCCCGACAAGTTCATTGATTTCTAAGGCATCTTATGAAAATGTTATTTTACGTTTACAATTTCATTTGTTGTAGGCCGTTCAACTTAATCGAACACTAGACAGGTCGAACTGTTGATCGGTGTCAGAATATGAAACTGGATACTAACTCAATTTATCATGTTAAGTAGGAACAAAAGTGAGAACTGCGTTTTCAAAAATAAATTTTGAAAAAGTTTCATTTCACAGCAATTTAAACCTCTCATTTTGAACCGTCGAATAGAGATGAGACAGTTGTTTCTTCAGTTAGACTCATCCTAGATGAAAAATGACACCCGAGATTCTTTTTTAAATGCTCTGTAACAGTTTTTCCCGAGGTCGTTAGAAAAACCACGTTCTAAGCTTTAATTCTAATGAAGTGGTAACTGTATTGAAATCTTTTCTTTTCAGTAAGGGAGCATTAAGTTATTTCGGTTCCTGATTCAATGATTCAATGCAAGAGTTAGATCCATGTGAATTAAAATCGAACTTCCACCTCAGATAACCCTGACGCGCACATTGCAGTCGCAATATCCGAGCTCGTGATATCACGGTGCCGCTATTGCGCCGCCGGCACCACACTTTCTGATGCTTGTGTGGCGGGGACCAGCGGCGCTGCGCTGCATAATCTATCTTCAGCCTCGTGAGCATGTTGCTGTTGCATTAGTGAGATGTTGGGTCTGTTCAATATTTAGTGTTTCTTGTCGCGAGCGCGATAAATTGTGAAAGACAAGCCCACATCTCTCTCACTGGAGCAACAGCTCGGGTCTGCTCAACGTCCGCTCTTTGGGTTTGCAACCACAGCGGCTATGCCTCGGATGTAGCCTCCAGTTGTGGTTTTGCTCGTGTCTGCGAGAGCTGAATCTATTGGTATGCAGTAGCACTGTCTTTTGTTTTTGTTGTTAATTTGTTGTACTGTTGTGTCTGTAATTTTGCGGTAGCTGCACACATTAATGAACCGAAACGGTTCTTGCATTTGCTCAATTGTTTTGCAATTTCATTGCGCTTGCATTGCGTTAGTGCTGCTCAGTTTTTAGCCCTCTTCTTCAGCAGAAAAATGCAATATTGTGACGGCGAACTGAATGGATTTGTGTACATTATGCTGATGCTCTAGTAGCATCATAAAAAATTCAACGCAACTCCTATTCTCTCCGACAAAGAACCTTGTTTGTATATTGGCTTACTGATTAGAGCATGTTAGCATATCTCTTGATGCTTTTAACTGCCTTCGGTACGTACGTAGGACAGATACACTCAAAAGTCACCTACAATCTTATTTGTACAGGAAATAAAATTAGCTTTTGCTACTTTTTGTGCTGCTATTCTCCGATGGCGCGTATACTAACTCCTCACAGACCCAATACCAACTTGATTCATTGTCCAAATGACTAGACACTTCAACCGTGACGCATACTTGAATACAGAATTGATTCATAGCCCAAAATGACCACACACGTGAACCTTCACGTATACCGAAACCGCTCATTATTTTCTCGCCATTTTTAGAGCCTCGTTAGCGTGCGAAAACAGCGATCATCTCACACGGCGCTGCTCCGTCGACGGGCGTCAGCAAAACCCCGCAAAAGTAGTCCTGGTGTCAGGCCCGGCCGTGTGTTGCATACACAAGAAGCTGCGTTGCATCTTCATTGCTATTCGACGAGGATTTTAAGAGCTGTTACCGCCGCCCTGCTTGATTTCCTCCGGGAGACGCAGAATCTCCCTCTCACCGAGAGCCTTCTTCTGCCTCTCAAATGTTGCAGATGGGAGCTCAAGTTTCACGTCGCAAATGTTTTGAGATTGAAACCGAAAGTTTTGCATGCACATCCACGCGACTTCTTGAATTTCTCAAGTGCTTGTTGTTCTTCGAATGGCTGCTTCTTCTTGGATGTGTTGCTGCTCGTTTTAGAAGGAATGCGTATTGGATATTCATAATGTCATGTGATCTTGCTCGGAATGGCAGCGGTTCTTGTGTTTCAGTTGCTCTGATCACGAAGGGATGGAGAGCCGCATTTGTTGAGGAATGTGTTCTGATGTATTAAAGTACGTATTCTCGTGTTATAGATTATTCAGGGCACAATGGCGATCGTAACATTTAATTGTTAATAAACGCCTTCTGTTTTTACTAGTCAGAAATCAGACCGGTCATCATTACTGTTGGTCTACATTCAAAGAACGTAGTTTTTTTAGTGCGTCAGGCAAGACTACTTGAGGAAGAGTTTACGATCTCTCTCGGAGATGTGCTGGAGAATTACCATTCCTCAGAGGGCAAGAAGGTTTCGTAAAATCCTACATGAGAGGCGAGGGAAATATTGCACTTATCTTTGTGCTTGTCTGTCTGCCGTGAGGAGACGACGTTAGCTAAAGGCAGGCGCAGTTCTGCAAAGCCTGTATCTCCGGCACCTATCCTCTCTAGGCCTTGCAACATCCTAACCTATTCTTTCTAGAACCTGCAACTGCCTTAATTATACTCTCTGGAACCAGCAACTCCCCTATCTATACTCTCTAGAACCTGCAAATCCTCTACCTATACTTACTGGAACTTAGAAATTCCTTACATTTACTCTTTAGAACTAACAATTCCCTACATATGCTCTCTAAAACCTGCACTTCCTCTACCTATACTTTCTAGCACTTGCCACACACTACCCACAATGGCGTCATTCTAGCATCAGTGGAGTTGAACTTTACTTAGAGCACTGACTTGTTGGTTACTTCGGATATTCTGTTCTTGTAAGTAGAGTGCCTATTATGTGTGTTTTCTTCATTTTTGAATGGAAATATATCGGATATTTTTCCAAAATATTTTCGGGAGACTAGTGTTTTAAAGTTTCCCTCTCGTGCAGCGGGAGGTTAACTCAAAAATTATTTTCCCTCTTATGATTTCAAATCTTCTCCTTGAATGATACTGTACAGTTCTGATTATTTTGGTCATCTGCCCTATTGCAAATCCACGCTCGCCATAGCCATAGCTCGCCATAGCCATGTGTGTATAGGACCTGACTCCGTGCGGGG
>JACJUY010002064.1:62156-93838 GCA_014220935.1 Platorchestia sp. MABIK
GCTCCAATCGTTCCTTCCAGCTTGCCCCTCTTCGGAATTCAAGGCAAGATGAAAAGAGGCTTTGTGAAATCGAGGTAAAAATTTACCATTAAATAAAATACTTATGACGTTTGTTTTCAACTCGGATACTCAGCGTTGTTGAAGTGAAATATTTGATTTTTGTTTCAAATAAGGATTTGCGCGGCATTTAAAGTAAAAATTGCATTCTAATTTTCCAATTGAGTTCTACGCAACGTTCAAAACTCGATATTTATCGCCTATTTCAAATTAGATTTTGCTATGTTCTCTTTGTTAGGGCTCACTCTATATATGGATCAATTAATAAATTTCTCGACCTTCATTGGAGTGCAGCAAACAAGTAATTTTAGTAAGTACGTGGGGGTATTTCAATTTGTGTTTCATCAGCGTTTTTTTGTCAAATCGTGCATTAGATGGCGATTATCTATAGTACTGAAAGCATATTTCCGTATTCTCCTAAAAACCTGGTTATTAAGGTTGTCTCTCAGGCAAAAACTTAGAGATTTATTACTAAGAGAAACTACTGCCAAACGCTTTCGCTGGAGAATTACGAAAGTAACACATTGGAATCTTGTAATAAAACTTTAACACTCAAAATAAATGGGTAGGACGCTAAATTCACCCCACATTTGCCGACATTCAACAGTAGTGTGAGAGATTCAGAAGATAATCTCCACATGTTCTCACTATGAAAGTTGCTATCGAAATGTTCTGGCAATTGAAGATTTACAAGCACTTCTAATTACGATACTACCTCAAATAATTCTTCGACGAAGATAGGACATTAAACAGCGCATGAATTCAGAGCATCCAATGAGAGCTCGCTATGCCTGGCAACCAGGGTTGCGGAGTCGGAGGAATGAATTTGCGACTCCGGCGACTCTGACTCCCGACTCCGAATCCCAACTCCGGCGACACCGACTCCGAATCCCAACTCCGGCGACACCGACTCCGAATCCCAACTCCGGCGACTCCGACTCCGACTACGGCGACTCCGACTCCCGACTCCGATTCCCAACTCCGATTCCCAACTCCGATTGCGACTCCTCAACGCTGCTGGCAACTCGAGATGACGGCGCCTCAAATGGTCGAGGACTTCATTTCCTGCAGGCGTTCAATTGTCTTCTAAATTCTCTGCGAAATCGGTCGCGAGCCCTGTACTGAGGAGGCGTATTGTTTTGTGTCGGTGTTGCCCGTCCTCTTCAGCTCGCGCCGCATTCTCTCCTCCAAATGACAGGGTGATGTGAGCTTCATTTTTGGAATTGGCTCGTTGAATTTGTGGTGTCCGCAGTTTTTGTGTTTTTCAAAAAACGGGCGAGGTTATTTGGCGTCATCAAAAGCTTGATGTGGTATTCTGATGAGAATATTGTTCGTCCAATTCGATGATTAATTTTCGCGTTGTAGACTTACTGTACAGTGTTATTTGTCGTATATGGATATCACGTTTTCCATAAAGTTTTCTCAATCCTCTGTTCTAGCTACATTAATTTTAAAATCCGACGTGGAGGCTGCAATCTAATATAAATGGCCATAGTTAAATGTCCAGGTTTTCAGATCCCGAAGTGGTGTTCAGTTTACTCGCTTTTGATCTTCCCTTACACTGCCAAGTCAGCACAAAAAGCCGGAACTCGCAGTCGTTAGTTCAGCTCCCTCGAGCGTTTAATTTCAGACCTTTGTACATTTAAGATGGTGCTATACAAGGGTGGTGCCAAAAAAGCCCGAAAACTCATATTAAGTGGTAATAAGTCTGTAACCAATTGAGTTATAGTCGTACAATTTCTATCATTAGAAAACGAAATGCATCAGTGACACGAATAGTACCAGCTAAATAAAGAGCGACTGCGTCAAGCGTTGGCATCTCTTGCCTGATGCAGACGAGAACATTTGGGTTGACTCAAATGTAGCATTACATTCGGTACTCTGACGAAGGGCTGCCAGGTTAGTCTTTTTCGCACTTTATTCAACAAAATTGTCGCAAACTTGAGAATTATGGCTAGAAAAGACACCCATGTAGATATCAATGTTTGAAGTTTTTATAGCCTTTGCATTGACGTAAATGATAGAAATTTCACCATGCTGGTCAGACGAAGGAAGTGTCCATAGTTCACTGGATCGAGTTGATAAGCCGACATCAGAGTACGAAGGGTTGCCAGTAGGAGGGCTCGGGAGGGGGTTTGCCAGTTGCCAGAAGTGGGCAGCAGCGCCCCACACCTATTGTTCAGCAATTGTACTGGCGTGCTGGTGTCCAAGTCCTCGTCTCCCTGAAAGTCTTCGTCTCCCTCAAAGTCCTCTTCTCCCAAACTCCAAGCCGGCCCTCTGGAAGAGCTCATGTCTCGCTAAGTCCTTTCATTCCTCAAAGTCCTCGTCTCGCGCCAAGTCTCATCTCCCTCGAAGTCCTCGTCTCCCTCGAAGTCCTCGTCTCCCCTCAAGCCTGCCCTCAAGTCTGCGTCTCTGGAAGAGCTCATGTCTCACTAAGTTATTTCATGCCTCAAAGTTGAGCACGGGACGCAGTGCCGCGTACGGCTCACGCCGCCGGGGGGCCGTGCGACCCAACAATGAGCTGCTGCACGCTGGCTGCTCCTGCTCAAAGGATTGCATTCTTCAAACGAAACCTAGAACAAAGCCGGAGTAAGATTTGCCCGCTTCTGTCTGTGTTGAATATATGTTTTAGAAATTTTTGGTGCTGGTTTAGCGTGAGGTCTACCACACTGTCGCATGAGATCTACCTCTAGCTGGTACTTAAGCGTGAAGTCTACCACACTATAGCATGAGATCTACCTTTAGCCAGTGCTCTAGCGTGATGGTTGTTTAGGAAATAGTTTTGCAGTATGAATGATTTGCTGTTCTTTTGGGCCCACTTCGCTCAGTCAGGAGGTCTATTCTGTATAACGCTCAAGGTTCAATTGCCATCGAAATTATTAAACTTTATTCATCCCTTTTTGTGTCTGGGAAAAAAGGAAAAAAAATTTTAATTTTTCCCACTACCGGTTATAGATTCGGGAAAAAATTAGATGCACAAAATCCCACAAAAAAATCAGCGCGAACATCCAATGAGTAAGTTAGTGAATATTCTTAGTGAATATTCTTAAAAAATTGAGTACTTAAGCTCGATTAGTGTGTTAGTAAGGGTGCCAGCGCACACCGTAGACTGCACGTCATGTCGAGCCTTCAACAATTATGAGTTTTTTAGAATTCATTTGAATTTTTTCCCCTCTTCCTCTTTCTCTTATGGACTGAGTTTCATTGTTCAGTTTTTCCATTTTACCTGTCAGAAATATCTCGGCTGAAAATCACTGGCTTTATTAATCATGATAGTATGTCTTAGTGTTACTGACAAGTGTTCGCTTGCAATATTCATGTATGTGTGATATCATTCGGCTTCTTATTATTTGGGCCTGTTTTAACTTGCAACTCATAACCCATGCATCCTAACTGATTCAATGTGAGTAGAGAGCTTTCTGAAATTGTACTGCTGATTAGAAATTTGAATCTTCAGATTCCATGTTTTTATTAACTTTTTCATAGTTTTAAATTTTAAGTTGCATAAAGTTCATTTACTTTCAGTTGGCAGTACAGAGATTAGTAAGGTTTGTTTATCAAATGGTACAGTAATAGTGATGTAGGGAATAGCGTTAGGTGCTCTCGGCTATAGATAGGCCTTAAGGACTTCTATTTTTAGAGCCTACTCTGAGTCTTCCACTCTTGATGCCCTTTTCGCTCTCTCATATTTGTTTTATTTTCGTTTTCCTTTTTAATTTGCCGTTTTTATGCTGAGGGTATCCTATGTGGGAACACACCTTGTGCATAAATTCCTCGTTTCCCTTAGTCTATTGCAAATGGTTCCTTCTCCTTCCTCTGCGGAAATATCTTTGCCGTGGAAACGAAACCTCATACTATTCTGCTTCTAAAAATGCTTGCTGAAATTTCCTTCACAAGTCCAAACTTTACACAGGTCATCACATTTTCCGATTTTCTTTCCTAGCATCAGTTTTTCCTTTCCATGATATGTGTTCTCGTTTAACTTGGTTGTCAATGTACATGAACCTTATTGGCAAAACTTCATTTACGTTTCAAATATTTGACATAGACCCTCCAATGACAAGAATGTAATGAGTTCGTACTTCGTCTCTTTCTTCGTCCGCTTTCATCCGTATTGCATGTGTCCCGAGGACCCAAAGCTGACTTTATCCTACCCTCCTTTACCCTAAATGAACACCCGATACTTGGCTCATTCCTCGCTCCGTAATTTGGTGTTGGAATCCCCGTCGTGTCTGAGGCTGCATCAGAAGTAGGCGGTAATAACGGCGGCGCTTAGACATTAATTCGAAACAGCGTGATGCATAATTATGAGCCCGTTGCAGCGATGCATAACGTCGTTCTGTTCCTCTGCAAACATCGTGCTCGGATAATTTATCGTCTTCTGAGCCGCAGTGCGCCCATGTGCGCCTAGTGCTTGCTTCCCATGTTCATTTCGACGTGGAGCTTTTCGATCTCTCCCTCGAGACACGCCAAATGGAGCCCAATTACTCCTGCTGATCTTAAGTTCATTTCGAGTTGAAGTTTTGGCTCCTTTTACAACGTTTGCGAGCTCTGGGAAGGACACGCGTGCGCGTCTAGCTGTAGTAAATGGGGCCCTTGAAACTCGAACGAGTGCGAAATTTTGGCAATTCTTGCCGTGCTTAAAAAGAAAACCGGTGAAAAGTTTGCTGTGTTGTTGTTCAGCTCCGTGGCAGAAAGTGTGAACTCCTTCGATCGGATTTATTGTTGTTGAAGGTAATTGTAAGTTTGCCAGAAAGTACTGAATCTCAAGCAGTTGTTGCCATTGACCGAGTTTCTTTTCGATAACAAATCTATTTTTACTTAGTATTCATTTCTAATTAAAAAATTGAGCAAAAACCCTCGTGAAAGTTGGCACGCCCTCTCCTTTTTTTCTGCTGGCTAAAATTAAGGTCGCATTTTGTGAATTTTGGAAACTTTTTTTCTGAGGGGACCAATTTGCGCGAGTGAAATTTGTAACTCGAGTCTCACAAATAACAAAGTAGCCTATGCCGTATGGGTCATAAAAATGTAAACCCAACTTTAAATGGTTATAACTTCGGATTGAGATATTTCAGTTGCATTTGTTGCATTACACACAGAGATATGTATCCTGACCACAAAGCTTCAGGTCTGCGTATAAATAAGGTCCAGGTCGCCTGAAAATTTCACTTTAAATGTGAATTTTAAAGTGACTCAACCCATTAAGTGACTAAACCCATCAAGTAACCACCTAATACAAAAACAGAATTAAGCTATCTTCATTCACTGTAAAGTTATTAACATTTAAAGTTGGGTTTACTTTTTTTAGATACGGCACAAATTTTAAGGTCCATACGAACCCATGAACTGCTGTCCTTCAACGCGAAGCTTCAATATCTGCACAGCTGAGCAGGTATATAATTTATGCATACATCGCCTGAAATTACGGCAGAGTGAGTTAATATGTGCGTGAAGACGAGTAATGAACTCATTACGCCCTGATGTACTCATAATGCGTGCTGCAGTACCTCAGCCAGCGAGGGATAATTACTGTACCGTAAATGACTTATTGGAACTTAATAAAAAATGTCAAGATGTTTTTCATTCTCCTGAAATAAATATCTAAATCTATGCACAGATTACAAGTAATTTTCAAAAGTTTCTCGGAAGGATCATTAGTGCTTTTGTTGGGATATTATTGAATAATGAACGAAAATCTAATAATGCTCTAAAATCTTGTGGTCATCTTAGAATTATTACTGTGGCCTCACTACCTGAGTAAAATTTAAAAATGTCCATTTCCGTGAGTAATATGCTTGTGAGTTCTTTATTGTGTTGATTTTGAGCATTTCTCTGACAAAACGATTGCTGGACATTCTCTACATTGAAATTGTACTGGGAGAGAGATGTGCTCTTCAACTCTAACTGCTCTCGAAAATTGCTTATCTCAGATTTTAACACAAACTCTTCATTGGTGACTATGTAGTTCTCTTGTTGTTCTGCAGCGTACATAGAGCAGAAAAAATAATTACACGTTTTTAGCATTAATTAACACGTTGCTTGCGATACGACCCACCGATGGGTCGGGCTTAAGTTTTTACTGTTGCTAAACTACACATCGATGGGTCGCTAGAAAAAATGTTCACAATCTTTTAAAATTAATGGCTTTTAATGGACCTGGCTTATGTCCGGTACTTATCAAATTACTATCGACTTTTGATTTTAAATGAAAGTTGAATATTTAACCCATCGCAGTCAACGTGTTAGCGTATGGTCATATCTATGTAAATTGAAGGCATTTTTCATTATTTTTTTCTCCAGTTTCTCTTGCCGAACGAAGAGGCTGTGCGCGTCAGGAAATGATCGCGATGCCTCCTGCATGAAGGCAGTAATGAGACTACTGAAGAAGGCACTCAAGAGCCCATTAAGCGAGAGCTGAATTTTTGCACAAATAAGGATAGTCTCAGGGCTTTGATCTTGGAGGACGGAGTAGGGGCTCGCTCTTTACTGCATTCATCGAAGCTGTTTAGAGTGAGAATGAAATGATAAGTTTTTGCATGACAGCACACTTTTTGTCGACGCTGTTTACAGTGAAAATGATAGGATGATCTTTTGCATGCCCATGTTATTTTTTGCTGTCGGTCATCAAAATAAGATGAAACCACGATTTCTAATCGACTACACACTCAGTGCGTAATGCAAATGCATCGCCTTGCGTTAGGCCGCTAAAATTTCATACGATTTGCGAATTAAAAGTTAGTGTTAGATTTGTTCTTTACTCCTTGAACCACTTTAGGAGGAGTTTTGTCCCTTTATTAATAACGGTTATGATCAAGTTGTTGACGCTGATCCAGTTCCTTGAGCTACAAAACGTTGTACTGCTCATTGAGCCTATACTATGTATTATTCAAAAATTTCTAATCAAAAACAGGGCGGGCCAGAAGTAACTGACCCTTTTAATTTGCTGGCTGGGTAAATAGGATACCGAAATAGACCATAAAAATGGTTTTCTTTCAAATTAAACAAAGTTTTCCTTTATTGGCAAATTAAACGGGTCACTTACTTCCGGCCTACTCTGTATAACTTTACTAGTATTTGACTCACCGGTAGTGCATACCGTAGTACCAATAGAATATGGCATCGAAAATATAAAAAGTGGAGGCGCGAGTCTTCGCTGCTTCTAATCTAGCGGCGACCAAACTTTGTAAAACTTCATATGAAGAAAGTGGCTCATAAAGTCTAGGGAGAGAGCGCAAACAATTTCACCGTTATGATCAATTTCATCTTGATGTCTTTTTCAACCCGTCTTTCACATCATTTGTTTCATTAAATTTTACTCCTAAAAAGTCCTCCAAATCTCCACTTATTCAAATGTCTAGGTAAAATTAAAAGTGAATCCTTCTTTGTTTGCATCATTTCTATAATGAAATTCTTTAAACCCGTCAATTTATTGACCGGGATTTATTTTCATCTTTACTTTTTCTCTTCATCCCTGAAAGGCTGTACGTTAGTTCTGTTATCTAATTTTGGTTCTTGCTGGTCAGGTTTTCAAAGGCAACAGCTATATACAGGGTATCATATATACAGGGTTTCTGTATCATATATATTTATTTCATGTATATTTAAATATGATGCCGAAATCACGTATCTTTATCATATGGTTCCGGTATCATATACCGATATACCGGAATCAAATATACATATATCGGTCAGTGGATTTGTTGTTTGAGGAAACTATGTATATAAAGTTTGATGTGCGAGTTTTGAGTGACTTAGAAAACAGCACCTCAGAAACGAAAGAAGTCAAGAGCCCTTCTTTCTGTCGCAACTCGCATGCAAAGTTGAACTCGTCTGCCTCTCATCACAAACTCGACTGATCCGCCCTCACACAAATAAATGCTTATAGAACTGTTGTGTATGTGCTCAGCTCTTTGTATCCTCATCCTTTCAAGCCATGTTTCGAAAATATCAAGAGATTCGTTCGTTTCTGCTTCTCAAGGTAGGTTAAAAAAGTTAAGACAATCAATTCTTAATCCACCCCCTATTGCCTAAACGCCGCGTCTCTTGGACAAAAATTTTATTAAAATCCATTCATTCATTTCTGCTTTTCAACGTAGGTTGAAAAGGGTCAAGACAATCTATTCCTAATCCCCTCCTCCGAGTCGCATGGAAACAATTTTTTGCGTTTGCAAGTCCCAGCGAGACTCCGTGATGGCCGAACCAACAGATCAAGCGTTAGCGAACGCCATAGCCGCCTATCTCGCAACTTTGTGTCAACTTTGGCGCCTTCTGTCAACTTCTGAGCATTAGTTTGGCTGAGAGCGTCTCGTAAAAGCTTCTCTATGGTTGCGTATTCATTTACTGCTTCCTTTTACGAGGTCTGTTCGTTTACGCCTGCATGTTCACCTCAGAGGCTCATTTCGACCTCATTCCGCGAGACGTAAAATGTTAAGAATCTTCCTCCGCTGCAATGGACTCGGGCGAGAGCTGTTCAATGTCAGCGATATGATTTACGGAAGAAATTGAGTCTTGCTAAAACAGTTCACACACTTTTCACGGTGTTCCAGCTCCAGAATTAAGGAATCTGATTTAGAGAAGAGGTTGTTTTCGCTCTGAAAAGAGTTTGTTTTCGCTCTGTTGAAAAATGTTTTTACTAATTCAATTGCACATGAACGTGTGTCGGTGGCTGTGTGTGTTTGACGGTTGCTTTTGTATGAGACGTGTGCGATGTAATACGTTGACGAGTTGCTCATAGATTTGACTGAGGTAAACGTTGCAACTACATTTGTCCTCGTTTTGAATGAACAGGATCGTAATTTCACACCCAATTTTAAGGGCCTCGATATTTACCATAGCTTCCAATCATATATATGACAATAACTAAGGGGATCTTTTTGGTATTTTTGAGCTATTTAATTTTAGGCTCATTTATTAGGATGCTCAACTGCTTGTTTGATTTGCTTCGGTGAAAGTGATTGGTCCTGAGGAATATACGCTTGAAAGTTATATCCCATAGTGCACGAAGGCGGTTAGGTAAAGAGTTCCTTATAAATAGTTCACGGAAAACAATAGCAAAGAAATACTCCGAACCTTGGTCAATAGCATCTTGATCCCTAATGACGGAGGCTAGAGCCCAATAACAATTTTAGCGGTAGTTTCAAAAGTGATTAGAACCGCCTTAGCCGGGCTGCGGTCAACTCCCTTCCAAGAGAAGCGAACCGTCTTGAACACAATCCAGAGGAATTGGTAATGAAAATCGTAACTCTATTTGAAATTAAAACGTTAGGCAAGCAAAAAATTATGAATTGAAATTAGCAGATATTGCAAAGGGAAATATTAAGTTCAAAGGATAATTTGTTTATCATTTAACTCAAATGTCTTTTTTCCGTTTCCCTTCCTCACATTCTTCTGGCAAACTCTGTGCCATACTCTAACTCTCTTCCCTCTATCCTTTCGAAAACGAAACGTTCCTCCTATTTTGACAATCCGTATAATTCTTCTTACTGATTTCTGCCGGTATTGTTACTCAACGATTTATTGTAGTAGATTAAGTGATGATAAAACTCTCTGTATAAATCCCTTACAATTTTTATTTACGTGTGAAAGTGATGAATTCTGATCGTTTTTCGTAACACTAGAATCATTTGCGTAAAATGTTACTCGATGTAGTGTGTTTTCTTTTTATAGCATCTATATAGTCTTTTCAATCCAGATTCCGTTTTGCGTCCTGACGCCAGCGCTCGTTGAAGATGTGTAGATGCAGTGTCATATCAGGTGCGAGTGTGACCCTAGGCAAAGGCGCTTATTTATTTCACTCCTTTATGTTAGAAGAGAATAGAAAATGGCAACAGCAACGAACCAAGTGACTCATTCTCGAATTGTCCCCAAGTCCTGTGCCTTGAGACATAGTTCACTTGCGTGGAACAACGAGACACATTTACGATAATCAATTATCGCGTACAAGCTACATTACAGTCTTATCAACGTAATACACATTTACCAGAATCAAAATCAAATTATCGCGCACAAGCTACAGTACAGTCTTATCAACGTAATACTTCATGTTGTGGCGATAGAAAGATTTGCGATAAGAACTAACGCATTAAATGTGCAAGAAAAGAGTGGGAAGATGAGAGATGTTGATGAGTCCGAGTTACAACAAACTACATCTGGCAGAGCGGCTGCTTGGTCCGAATTAGAAATGGAGCCTTAACTCCCAGATTAATTTTCTGCATTTCAAGAGGCCCTCCTTTTTCTTGTCGAAATCATTCTGCCTTTGAATACGACTTTTCATTCTCCCGTTAATTGGCCCGGCGAGTTTTACAGGTAAGAAATTCTTCCAAACCGCACGCAGTCCACTTCAAATCCCCTAGCAATTTTGATGATCCCGTCCGGGATTTAGTCGTTCATCTTCTTTGACTCGGCATCTTCATTTTTGCGCAGGAATCCAATTACGTGCAGCGGTCCGCAAGTGCCCCTCTGAAGGTCCCCACGACTTGGGGATTTGAAGGCGGCCCGTTTTTGGCCACTTCTTTTCATCCAAATATTCGGCTTTGTACTTCAAAACTCAATGTATTTGAGTATTTGCAGCCGCGTAAATAAAACTTTTGTGGTTGTGGACGCCGGCTGAAAGAAATTTGCGGGAGTAGCCGAGAGGGCAGTTTCGCAGAAATTGGCTCCCGTTGACACGAGTTGGGTGCTTGTTTTGCGCAGCTGCTCGCTGTGTGCTGTGTGTTTGTGCTGACTTGTGCAGCTGTTCGCTGTGTGTTGTGTGTTTGTGCTGACTTGTGCAGCTGTTCGCTGTGTGCTGTGTGTTTGTGCTGACTTGTGCAGCTGTTCGCTGTGTGCTGTGTGTTTGTGCTGACTTGTGCAGCTGTTCGCCGTGTGCTGTGTGTTTGTGCTGACTTGTGCACTTTGTGCTGTGTGTTTGTGCTGATTTTTTATACTCTATGGGGCGTCAATTTTTCTTGTTTGGTAGGTGATGATCATGCGCTTATGAAATTGGGGCTTACAAAGTTTTTGCACCAAATTTTTTTTCTTGCAAATCGCGAATTCATGCGTGACTTTCGCGTGCAAGTCAACAAGGTTGTATATGAGTCGCGTATTAATTGCGAGAACTATCCATTGTACAGACGCGGGTATCAGTGCGAGAAGTCTGTCATTCCCAGCAGTCGCTTTGGTAAAATTTGGTTGAAATTTTGCGGACAAAATCACTCACCAAAATATTTCAAATGGAAGCTCTGACGGAAATATGGTGACGATATTTCAGGTAGCACTGCCCTTTCTTGTGTTTAATTGCTAAGTGAGTGGTACACTAGCAAACTGCTTTACTGCAGCATGTGTGCCAATTTTTTTAGAAATCGTCAAGATTCTCGTTTTATTTCGCATGGAAAAATAAAGCCTTTTCTCCAGAAATTCCCTAGTGCTAATGGTGATCAATTGTTTCTATTCTGATGGAAACTTGATCATGTAGCCTTTTGAAGCTTAATTACAACAATTACATTCAAATCATTCCAGAGAATAACTTTTGCGAGAATTTTAAAGTACGATTGAAGGTGTTAAATGCAATCTAATCAAGCTTATAATTTTCCAAAAGATTGATTCAAAAATGTCCGCATGCGTTTGATATCGTGGGACGAGACTGTAAGATTCAGGCACTCGAATTAATGAAGCTCATTTCTCATTGAAGGAAGATCATATGATCTCAGTGCTGTGGTAAATTAACAAATTTCTCGATTTGATGCTCTTGCACTATGTTTTCGGTTATTGTTTCATTTTGTATTTCTTAGAGGGCCCTGAACTATGAAATAAATAATTATCGAGCAGTTGCCCCAACACTGTTCTTCATTTGCAGCATTTCTTCAGCTAGCTCGCCTTGCTGTGCATCACCGCCGCTGCCTCGCCTGGTAAGTCAAACGAAACTGAATGCAAATTCACGCGACACTGAGGCGCATGTTTCTCTCCAGTTTTGAGACGCTGTATAGATCTAAATGACAGCACGCGTCCCAGCCTTTGCCAAGCGGGACGATATTTGATGGGCCTTTACGCAGTCTTGCTTGGTGTGGCTGTCGCTTGGCTTTCAAGGATTGAACAAGGGTTGCGAGAATCACTTTCTTTGGGCAAAATCTTTTTAAACAAAATGTGGCAAGGGTTGCGAGAATCACTTTCTTCTAATAAATTTTTAGGGTTTGAACAAAACATGGTGAGTAAATTTTTGAAAATCTGGTAACTCTGCAAGTTTGCCTGATTAGGAAACCGTCAGAAGCCGTCCGGTAACTCTGCAAGTT
Source organism: Platorchestia sp. MABIK (assembly GCA_014220935.1). Classification (NCBI taxonomy): domain Eukaryota; kingdom Metazoa; phylum Arthropoda; class Malacostraca; order Amphipoda; family Talitridae; genus Platorchestia; species Platorchestia sp. MABIK. The sequence goes on from JACJUY010002064.1 coordinate 74,480, forward strand.
TACCAGATTTTCGACATGTAGCCAGCAAGGAAACTGTGAAGCTTTTTTATTTTAAAGACCTCCTGAAATCACTGCATGTTTACAATGTATACTATGTGGGCTTTCCACGTCCCATGCATATTTGTGGGTTACAATCACCAGCCAAACCCAGATGAAAATCAAGGAGCATATATATTCGGTGGAACTAAAGTAAAGAGCAGTTTTCTGCTCAGCAACTGGCAGATCTCCGTGAGCAGACAAGTCCATCAGAAAATTTAGTGTTACTGTACCTCTGTTCTGAAACTTGTGGCGCTCTGACAAAATAGAAAGTACTCGAATCCGTGATACACAACAGCGAGATACGAGCTTACATGTTACTATTTTTTCTGAGGGAAACCCTCGCAACACTCGATCTTGGGAATCATGATATTCGGTGCTGCAGTTTGTGCTTGTTCTCTGGCCATGTTTATTTTGTTGCTTGTGCTTTTTGTGATTGAATTTATCACTTTTCAAATTTTGGAAGCTTTCAGTATTCATTTTCAACTGCACGAGCCTCTGTATCAGCTCGAAATCATTCGTTCTTTTATGTTTTTTATAACAGAATCGCATGAGCTATTTTCGTATGAGCTATTTTATGAACGAATGAGAATCGCATGAGCTATTTTCCCTTACATGTAGGAATCTGTTCATTTTACGAGGGAAAATTCCTAGAATTGATGGCTTTGAGGCCAAGTGCAGAGCAATTTCGAGTGAGCTAAAATTAGGTTCCTTCTCAAGTTACTAAAACTCTTTATTCGAACGAGTTGGCAGATGTTGAGGTTACTGATAGGACGGGAGGAACCAAAAAGAAGAATAGTCCCCCTTTTGTTTCAGAAATAATTTTAGGCAAATTCTCAAAGAAATGAAAAATGCCACATGTTTCGGAGCACCACTCGTTGTGATTGAATGATGAGCGCAAGCAATTCTATCACTGCGTTATTGAAGCATTCCTTGAGTTAACAACATTCCTAATAGTTGAATAATTTACTACTCTTTTTAATTTTTACGGTGCCTATTTTGTCAGCACTTTATTCTCATTTAGTGTAATTCATTGGCTCTTTGATCAGATTTTCCGGTAGATTTTTTTACTTAGTTTGGAAAACTTATAAATTTTTTTATTGATTGTGTTCCATAATATCTGCAAAACTAGCCAGCTACTTTGTGTAGGGACTTTATGAGCTATTTGCCCTTAGATGTAAACATTCATTATCCATATTCAAGTTAATTTGTGTAGTGATCGAATGAGCTTTTTTCACCTAGATGAAGACATTAATTACATCATCCATATTTCAAAGGCCATCATCAACTCCTGAATATGACGGAGAGTTATTAATTAATCATACAATCACATTTCTGTCTTCACGTTTTAAAAAAGCCATTCCTGTCACGCCTAGCAGCTATTTTTCTTATTGCAAAAGTGTCATTCCTCTCATGCCTAATATGTCATTTCTCTATTTTATCTAGCAAGCCATTCTTCTCATTCTACCAACTATGTTATTCTCGTTCCGAGGGAGCCATTCTTCTCTTTTTTAGGAAGCTATTCTTTTCGGTGGAAGCGAAGCATTTTCTCAGCAATACCTGTCGAAGCGTTTTTCTCCAAATTTCAGAGCACTATTTCTTCTTTGAAATTACAGTAACAGTCCTGCCTGCCTGCCATCCCAGCCACACCGACTGCCACAAAAAGCCTTCGGCCGATCGTCTCTCGCTGGCATCGCGTCCGGTGCACGACAGAATCCTTTTTTCCCGTTGGGTCCTGTATTGGCTTTTATTTCGTTTTCAACCCACTGACTTCGAGTGAACCAATGGAAGCTGTATCGGTCACTTTTATGATTCGGACGTCGGCCACATGCGCCTATTTCCGAAGGTGCTGATTGCGCTTGTAAACATCTGTAATGGCGGACAACTGCCGATTTTAATGCCATGTTATAATTTCCGTACTTGTATTATGCGCTTGAGCTGCTTCTCAATGAGTGTTTTGAAAGTTAATTTGGAGAATTCGTCCGGTTGTTATTGATTTGGCGACGGAGTCCTTAAGTCCCAAATGATTTAACTTCCAATTCGTTCACGAAAACTTTTTTATTTTTGCCTTTCACGATGAATTCCAGGATGGTAAGGTAAACTAAGGCCTGCCATTGACTTGTGCGAGGCTAATCTTGCTGCTTCAGAGACTCAAATTAACGAGGTTGGAAATTTTAATGCGCATGAATTGGTTCTATTTGTACTTCTGAAGTGAAGCGACCTTTACGAAGTGAAAACAAGGTGAACTCTGTGTTCATTCCAGTGATGCCAGTTGAGTTTGTTGATCAAAACAACCTGAACACAATTTATTTGCCACAAGTGATACAGCAACATATTGTATCTCAAGTCTAGTACAATGGACGCATTTGAGTATAGCTACTCGTTTGCCCGAATAAGTTCCGTACCGAATATAACATTGTTATGTACTTTGAGGAATGCTCTCTGTTGCATCGGATAATGTTTGTTCTAAAACGCACTGGTTTCTAACGCTGCTGCTAATTTGTGTGGCTCCGTGCACTAACTTCCGTCTTCGGTAACTTATGACTGTTTTTGTGACCGAAGTTTGGCGAGATTCATGTTCGGGGCCCAAGATTCTGTTCTTGCTGCATCCGCTTCATGAGGACCTTAATTATTTATCCTTTTTTAATGTTGATAAACATAGGGCAATAAAGAAAAATAAAATGGGATTTCTGAGAAATTCTGCGAAGGGACATTTTTCTTCCTGATTAAGCCCAAGATTCGAAGGTAAACAAAAAAGGTACCTTTCGCGTACTCGACTAAAATTTAAATGTTGTGAACTGTTAGCATAGCATTCAAACTTATAGAGTCATTTTATTTCAAAGTAATGGAGTGAACATAAGTGCAAAATTATTTTATCTTAAAAAAAATTATCTTTTGCGAACTTTAAGCCTGGTTTCCTTGTAGGTAATGGTCACTTCTGATGGGTTCGTGAACGCATGTAAATATCGAGGGCAGGTTCCTTTCCTGGCCGTATTTGTTCGCTATTTGTTGCTCTTTTCTATCGGACGGAAATAAACTCCTTCAATTCTGGTCGACTGGGATGACATCCATGCAAGACGAGTTCCGAGCTTCTGCTTTTCCAGCTGCCTGGATTTCCAAGCATCTCGCATACAAAAGGAAAATTTTATTTTTAAAGCTAGGTCCTCTGCTAAGCATTCCCTTTAGTCTTAGTTTTAATTTCAAATGAAAATGATAGTTCTTAATAAATATATAACGTTTGTTGTTTGTATATTTCTGCATCATAGTTTGACTTGCCGAACTTGGGAAATTCTTGACTAAGTTGCTTTGTAATAACTGGCTTTACGAGTAACGAACTTGATGGCGTTGATTCAATTTTAGACTCATATTAAAATTTGGTGTTGTTCGTTAGCTATGTTAACTGGAACATGAAGGTATTCAGTATCATATTGATGAGGTAAAAATTCAAAAAATTTGACTTTTTGAGTATTGTCACTTCTGTTACCTGCGAGAAAAAGCAAACAATTATCTCCTAATTAAGTGATGCGCAGACATGTGTACTCATCGGTGACTTGTGCTATATGAATGAAGAATGTTGTGCCTAAATTGTCACGTTCATAAAGTATTACATGTAAGTTAAAATTTAACCTTAAATTAGAAATCGACAAAGTTACTAACGTTTCGCTTTCATGAAGTTCAGAAAATTCGTTGAGTTTGAAGCGAAGCTAAACTCCTTTTTTAAAACCTGAAAATTTGTTTTTCAAATTTGTGCTTCGAATCTCAGCTCGTAAGATCGTAATCCGGGAATCATTAGAACCTGAGTCGTGTGTGGGTGTTCAAAAATGGGATATGCAACGGAAAGAACTTATGAAATCAAGATGGGGTTTCTTCAATTTTTCACGGATGAAAAGTGAGAGTTAGTTTATTTTTTTGCAATTTTTACGTATGCAAAGCAAGAGTTAGTTTGTTTTCCGCAATTTTCACGGATGAAAAGTAAATGTTGATTCGCTTTGCGGAGACTCGAGGTAAAACAAAGCCCCTAAAGCTCAGACGATAAGCTGTCTGTCGCCTACTTTAAACTTCTACTATATTTTCTCATGCTGGACTTGAACTTAAGGTCTTATACCTTCAACGTTTGTTAGTCGACTAGTTCTATGTAGGTAATTCTACCTCGTAACTGGAAATTTTACACTCAGTCCTGCCCAGTGATTCTTGCGATTCTACTTCGTAATTGATTCATCTATCTCGTATTTGACTCTACTTTGTGATTATGCACCGTTACAGGAGAACTTAAACTCAATCTCCACTTGGATGCTGTGAGTTCATTCTTGCCAAAATAGAAGTTGGGGAAGTTACACAAAATTTTCTTTCATTGCGCTTTTTTTAATGATTTCCTTGTTAATTTTGAATCTTGTTTTAAGTAGCTTTAATTTTCACTTTTTTTTATCAGTGATGCAAGTAAATGCTGTTGATTTTTAAGGCGATGTCTTTTTAATTTATTTCCATTTCTTTTGGTTTTCAGCGTAAATTATTAGAGCTGAAACATTTAGGAACTAAACAATTTTCCTTTGACGAACTTTATTATCGTAGCACAGAACTAAATTTCTACCCAAATATCATACGTACAATTGAGTTTGCATATGTACGTATTGTGGATGAGGTGTCATTTCTAATTCTTTGATCATAGTAATCCACAACTGCTATCCCTATGCTGGCATGACTTGCGGTCGTTGCTCTAAATATGAGGCGCGTTTTGCGCTCACAAGACGCTCCTGAGCGACCATTGAGCAACATATCACCCAGTCTAACTTTTTCGCCGGAGCATGCATGTTTTTTGCCGCCCAAACGATTTAATTACTTGGGCGGCGAAAAGCATGCTGGTGGCGAAAAAGTTAGATTAGGTGCACTTAACCGAGGTACGCATTAGACTGATCCATGAAATAGTTAACTCGATATTCGATGCTTAATTTTACAAAATATTTCATTTGGACTAGATTTAAACAGTATATTCTATCAACAATTTAAGAGCATACTAAAGATCAAAGATATTAATCATGGCAATTAACAAATTAACCATATTAACCACGGCAATTAGCAAATAAACCATATTAACCACGGCAATTAACAAATTAACCAAATTAACCACGGCAATTAACAAATTAACCATATTAACCACAGCAATTAGCAAGTTAGCCATATTAACCACGGCAATTAGCAAATTAACCATATTAACCACGGCAATTAGCAAATTAACCATCTTAACCACGGCAATTAACAAATTAACCATATTAACCACAGCAATTAGCAAGTTAGCCATATTAACCACAGCAATTGGCAAATTAACCATATTAACCACGGCAATTAGCAAATTAACCAGTTTAACCACGGCAATTAGCAAATTAACCAGATTAACCACGGCAATTAGCAAATTAACCAGATTAACCACAGCAATTAGCGAGGAATGTTTCGTTTAGCGCTCCTGTTGTCAGAATTAACTATTTTACTGCGGCGGGTAAAACTGATGTTCAACATTCAACTCAAATTTAAAGTCAGTTGTAGTTAACCTATGTTAAAAATAGCAAAAATTAACTGGATCGTGCCGGCATTTAGGTGTGATTAAGTATTTGTATGAATTGATTTTTGTGACTGCTGGTCGGTCAGCAGCATTATGAAAACTCCCTCCGTGTACCACCGGTGGCTCACGTCGCAGTCTAAGTGTTGAGGACCGTTTGACAGGTGTTGAGGACGTTCATCGACCTTTTCATTCCAGGGTAATTAATTGGGCTTTGTTTTGTTGGTTTGTGCTTGCCAGTAAATGCATACTTGTTCTGTTGGGATCATTTGCTGACGCATTTGTGTCGAGATTTTGGGTCTCTCTTAAAAGAATAAAGAGAGGGCAGTCACGAAGATGTTAAGCCTTTAAAAAAATAGGCAAGAGCTGAAACGAGCGACTGCTAAACAAGGTTATGCAGTCGTGGAATTGAAAGCTTATTAGCCCTTGACTGATGTGGGGAAATAACGACAGTTCATCAGAGTTAAAAAAATTGGAATATCGAAGGTATTATGATGTAGCGAAATTGAATGACGCTTCAGCCTAGAAGGCCACTATGAAAAGAGATGCAAAATATTGCTAACTATATAAATATTTTGTAATTTCAATTCATTTATGCGACGTTGTTCAAACAAGCCAACTCAACGTGATGAATTTCAAGCACACGGAATGACAAGGGGTACGGAGTAATTTCTTGACTCCAACAGTACACTATGTCTACATTCTCAGTGTGAGCACGAATTTATTGCACAGTACACGTCTGTGTTTCACAGCATTCGTGAGACTCAGCTTACGTATTCCTTTAAATTTCAGTTTCGAGCTCCTCAGCTTAAGTTTCTAGCTATGTAGGTTGAGGCAATGTAGCAACAGAGGCAATAAATGATCACTTGCTCACTACACTATACTCGAGCTCATACCGCCTGAAGCACAGTATATATTTATGTAAGTTTGATATGAAAACTAACTAATCACAACACATTCATGACCTTTCTTGACGTTCTACGCTCCCACACAAATAGCGCGTGCGACAACTGAGGATTATTTGATGGAAATGCGCATGCGCTTACGAGCGACTCGTGTTCTGAGGCGATTATGGAAGAGCGTGTCATGAGCGTGTTACGAGCGTGTTCCGAGCGTGTTACCAGCGTGTTGGCAGCGTGTTGATAGCGTGTTCTGGCGCTATAACTCAGTGCACTCTCGAGAACCTCTCGATTTTATTTTATGGACGCGCGCAGCTCTTCGCGCTTCCTTCTCCAGCGCAGCTGCATTAGAGATGCTTTGCTCTGAAGATATTTCTGTAAATCCGGCTGAACTGACGCTCCATATATTAAGTTTCGAAAACAATATCTCTACAGTTTTTTATGGCAAGTGAACCTTCAACTTTTGCACCTAAATCGTACTTTTTCTTTCGGAAATAATGTAAATAATTTTATTTCAAAATACTAGTTCCATAACGTTTTCTAATTTAGAAAAATCTAACTTAACATGGAGACCATTGGTAAATTTTTGTCGCAAGAAAATATAGTCGTAAGAAAACCACGGTGTAGCCTCGCCTCGGTAATTCTATCATTGATTATAAGCATTGGTCATCGTTGCTTGCAACTGTTTAGCCATTTGATTTAGCGTAGACTACAACAGAGTCTCTATCTCATGCGTATTTAGTACATTTTAATGCTAAAAATTAAGAGAAAACATCATTAGCTTCAACGCACTTATGTCGCAGTCAAGTCAGACATTTTTCCGCTTGACTAGGAATGAAACTAGATGCGAGGGGAACAAGCTAGGTTTAGCCCATTAACGTCCCAGAGAACTGAAAAGTGCTCCTTGGAAAATGGCTTCAATATAATGCATTTTCCGCTAAATTTGTTCCCTAAAATGTTGAAGCTCAGTGGAGAGTGACAGATTCTTTCTCATTTTGGTATCGGTAACAACCTGATGCCAATGCCAGCCTAATGACGGTGGTTGTGATAACGGCGAAATGAGTACAAAAATGCTGACGTTAAATTGTTAAAAAAGGTTGCGTGCCTTCTAAGATCTATTCATTTGAACGTGGCAGCACAAGACTAGCTCGATGTTACTCGTGCCACATCGCTCGTATTTCTAAATGAATGACCTCGAGCAAGAAATGTCATCCCTAAATTTTGCGGTTGGGCAATCGACTTAAATGAGTCTTTATTCCTTAAATTTGTGAAAGGTAAACATTCAAGTATTGAACTATCCAACATAAAAGCTCTCTTATTATTTTCATGTAAGACAATGCTACACACCTTCTCTGGCAGTGAAGAAATAGGTTCCAGAGAATAACTTCCAAAACCGGTAACATATCCTAGATGGCGGCGCATTTTTTTGCCGTAATTATTCCTTGTTTCAACTGCAATCATAGTTCTCAAATGATGGTACACTTTTCTATGTTATATTATCACTGAACGTCTATGCCCTTCTGAATTCTATGTTATATCATCCCTGCATGTCAAACCTTTCTGAATTCTATGTTATACGTCTAGACCTATCTAAATTCTATGTTAAATCATCACTGCAGGTCTAAACCTTTCTGAATTCTATGATATAGGTCTAGACCCTTCTGAATTTAGACGTGTAACTCACTGCATGTGAGCTCAATGAAAAAAAATAAGAAGATAACGACGTTCACAAAGCGTCGGCCGAGCGCCATGCTCTGGTCCGTGAGCATTAGAGCTTCCTCCTCCTGACGCTTATGGATTGTTTTCTTCCGCACGAACTTCTTTGGCTGGATTAACTTCAGGGCCGCTGACGGCGGGGGTTATTCCATAAAGTAATTTTTGTGTTATTCTCTAGGGACCTTTTCCTAAAATGAGCAATCTGTTATTAAGAACTCCGAGTTAAAGATGAAGTTGAAATGAGTTTTAGGGCGAGAGAGATTAAAGAAGTTAGTATCTGATGATTTAATGAGCGTAATTTTTATGGTTTGGGATGGTAAGGAGAGGTATTTTTGTTTCCGTTTTACTATGCAATAAATTCATCATCACGGTGTTCTAGGAAAGTACGTTCATTTTGGGCCAAAAACTTTAGTCAGTTTTCAAATTTTTGACAGTAATATAGTTTATATTATTTTCACTCTTCAAGTGTAACATATTCACTGTAAATATGTGATTAAACGGTAAATTCATTTCAACATTCTGTAACGGACGAAACGCAGTATCTAAACGTTTGCCATTTCCTCAGCGAATCATTCATGATTTGTGTTTGTTTTAATTTAACGTTTAATTTAATTGCAAAATTGTACACCATCATCAACACATTTTGATGCTACCATTGTATACGCTCTTCGGAGTGTCTGTTTCGCTCTTCTACTCCCTGTTCTCTCAACTCTGCTGCCATTGGCTGGTCTCCATTATGAGATTGAAATGATTTTCTGAGAAGGCAGAGCTTCCAGTGCCCCACCAAGGCAACATAACAATTTTCTGACGCCCAAAATAGAAGCACTTCTAATTAGACTGCAGAGCCCCTTGATTTGAATCTTATAGGGAGATAGTTTTTACCATCTAATAGCCTGTTAAACTGTACCTATCTAATCTTATTGACGCAAGTTTGTAAACATGGAAACTATTTTGTGGATAATTTATCGCTTTTGAATTGAATAGAGAAATCTAGGGAGAACACCCCTTTATATTATGAATTAATATCACATTCATTATTTCAAACGGTTCGAAATAATGATTAGTTATCACTTTTGAATTGCATACAGGAATGTCGGAATGATGCCCCTTCATAGAATGCTATCCCTTTCATTATTAGCACATTCATAATAATATCCCTTTCAATATTACCACTTTGAATCATAATGATATCCCTCTTATTATTAACGCTTTATATAATAATAATATCCCTTTCATTATTACCACTTTATATAATAATAAAATCCCGTTCATTACTTCAACCCATTTTGTGCAATAGATGGTACACCTGTGTGTGGAACTTCTGCAATCTGAGGAAAATGTTGGTCCTACTGAATATTCCATCGAGCTTCAACTTCTGTCGTGAATAATTTTGAATTTAATTTTTGTCAGCGCCGTTTCCATCTTAAAATTCCACTTAGAAAATGAATAATTTAATATTCGTGGAAGTTAATAATTGTTTCAATGAAGTTCGCATTCCATATTTGTTTGTTCACATTTTTAAAGTAGTTGAATGTATTATCAATTGTATTTACTCACAATTTGTATGCATGAATAATACACTTCATGGGATCCAAATTCTTGCGTGTTTGACTATAAAAATATCTCTCATCCATGATGCCTTAACTTTTTTTGACAATATTTACTACATTTGTTGCTAATGGTGCGGTCAGATCGAGGAATGATCAACTCAAATGTTCGCTCAAGTAAATCTTCAAGATAATTTCTTAGTATTTCTCCTGCCGATTTGATCTCTGTTCCAGAGCTACATGCAAACATGAATTTAACTTCTGGTACTTATTTGAATGTTTTGTTATTGAAATGATAATTATTTACCTCCGCTATGGGCGTCGATTTGCGCGATGGAAACTGATTTCTTTTTCTGTGGGTCTGTGATTTTTGACGATGTTTTGAATGATTCAAGTATGATCGACCGGACAGACGCTTGCTAAATGTAAATAAAACCGCATGTTTACAGGATGATGACTTCACGCATAAGTTATTTTATTAACACGTCTAGTATTTATTCAACAGTCGGAGATATTCACGTTAAATTCCGCTATAATAAAGAAAGCTTCAGTATAATACAGTAAAACAACAGATCTTGGGAACTGTTTTATCCTCTGTGATGCGTTGTGTGCTGAAAATTCTACTTTCTTCGATTTGATCAGTTAACTGCAGCGTGAGTTTTCACGTATTGTTCTGAGATTTTCTGCGTGCATTCATGATACAATCTGTAATTATTTTTTGCTGTACGTAATGCTTGATATTAAGTCAATTATTTTCATTTCAGTTTTGCCTGAGCTTTTAGGCTTTTCAACCCACTTTTTAAATTCCTTTTCGCAAGCGAACTTTGATTACAAACAATGATTAAGTAACTGTTCCAGTTCTGTGACGGGATTTCGCATTTCGTGCGAAGTATTTTCTTTAGTTTATGAACACTCCTCTATTCCTGACATAAAATTTTGTTGCGCACTTGCCTCCATATTTTTAGTTGGAGTGTCGGAGCGCATGTGGCCGCAAATATCGAAGTGTAGAGCTCGTGAGGCGGAATGTGAATGAATATCTTCCATAAGACCCTCCGCTGTCCCTCTAATCCGTTGCTTCATCCGCTGGAGCAGAGCCCTGATACCCTCGCCAGCCCCAGAAAAATCCCGACTCTGAGGGAGAAGTCTCTCTTTTTTCTTGAAGATTTACGGGAGTTTTCTTTTGAGAGAGGAGTTTCAGTGAAGTCGTGTGCTTGAAAACAAATTAAATGAAGTTTGGGTCGTAATTTGATGCGGGATAATCTAATACAGGATCCCGGAGACGCCTTGTAGGCTTGCCTGTCTCGAGAAACTAAAAGATGTGAGGACGCAGCTTGGCGTCCTCACATGCCGCACCTACACTGCAGTCACTTCCTGTGTTCAGCAATATGTCCTGATGTCACACAGGGCGTGAAAGCTTAACACTTTGACTGCGGCAGATAAAACTGAAGTTTAATATTCAACTTAAATGTGCGGTCAGTTGAAGTGCGCCCTTTTGAAAATAGCAAACATTTACTGGATCGTACCTTCATTTAGTTTTGATTACGAATTTATGATAATTGAGTTTGTGACTACTGGTCGGTCAGCAGCATTATGAAAACCCAGTCCGTGGCCACCGATGGCTCACATTGCAGTCAAAGTGTTAATTTCGTTTGACACAAGATAGTTATAGTGCATTGTCTGCTCTGGTATTTAGCCATGGGTAACCGTAGACCGAATACGCGTGACATGTTGTACGTAATAGTTCTTCGTGCTGAAAATTGCTTGAAACCAATTTTTACGTAAGTCAATAATTGACTTGCGAAGATATTGCTTGTAAACGAAGCTGGGGCGTCGTTGTATTTACTTCGTGGACACCTTTTGTAGTGAAGATGCTGTCCGCTAGTAATACCCTTTGTGACGTTCGATTTCCAAAATTTTGAATGTAAATTTGGACGAGGAAATGCCATAACGAGTTTTTAAAGCAGATATCTCACTTATATTTGATAGCACTTTAGTTGTTTAAAAATCAACAAATAAATACCCGGTGATGCTAAAAATTATTTTCTGCATGCTTCTTTATATGTTAAGGTGTATAAACGAAACAGTTGTCTAAGCATCACGAAAGAAGACCTTGTATCAGATATATGCAAAAATGATTTGAAGGTTATCAGAGCTGCAGTAACTCAATATATTTACCTAAAAGTAATTCCTGGAAGAAAATTGCTTGAATAATAGTGCACACGAATTTATTAACTCGTTTAGCAAATGCGAGACACAGCTCGTGAGGAGCATAATTAGTGTACTCATGTTTGTGCAAAAATATGCACAGTTCATCGGAAACTCGGTAACGTGCCACAGAGGCATGAACTGCATACTTCAAATCAAAAGATTTCCAAAAAATCGTTAGTAAGCGAAAAAATTAGCGCTGTCCTTTAAATAAACGACGGAACGTAAAAAATTGTTAGGATTATCCACAAAATCGACACCGCGGATAAAGCCTTGCTCCAAATGAGCCGCAATGCGCAAAAAATCAACACTATACTTCTGTGCTAAAAAATTGTGCTATCGTCATTGTAGTGAAAAATGAACATTTCTCTAAATAGTAACCAACACTTATTAGAATTAGTCGGCAACCGACTTCAGTTAGTGAAAAGTGGACACTTCTCTTTAAATTTAAAATTTTTACTAGCATAGCAAACTCCAGGTTTGAACTATCATTCCGTGTGAATTTCGTTGCTTCAGGATCAATTTGAAAACGCTGCGTTTTGGAACACACGTGCACTGCCGAAAAAAATCTCCATTTTCGAATGCACCACAAATTATTCTTATTACGCTGTGTCTGTACCTAGAAATGCTTTATTTATATCAAGAATGTATATATTCATGTATTCAATATATTCAGAGAGAGCAGAGCGGGGACACTAAGCTCTTATTCGGTCCATCGATTCGGACGATATTATGAAAGTAAAGTAGTGGGTCAGTTATTTTATTTAAGGATTTGCCGTAAATTTATTGGCATTACGGATGTTCTTATTGCAATTCATGAAGGAAATTCACGCATCGTTCGTAATTGGAGCCAAAAATGTTGTTCATAAGTTGGATATTTAACTAGAAATTTTTAAAGGCAGTGAAAGTTTAGAAATTTATATTCTGTAAAGCAAGCATTCTGTTATTTACTTTGCATATTGGTCTTGTGAATCTGAGAAAAAATTTTCGCCCACACCAACTATTTACTGTTCAAACCTTCGTAGTCGAATAAGCATCAAGACACTTATTGGCATCTACTGTCATGGATTGGTTCATTTAACCGCGTTCGTCAAGGCACTGCAAAGGTGACGGAAGAGCTTGCACTTACTCACTTTTGCACCTCGACGGTGACGGAAGAGCTTGCACTTACTCACTTTTGCACATCGAAGGTGACGGAAGAGCTTGCACTTTCTCACTTTTGCACCTCGAAAGTGACGGAAGAGCTTGCACTTACCACTTATACACCTCGAAGGTGGCGGTAGAAGAGCTGGCACACACAGTAACTAGCGCGCGTCTAGCGGCGCATCACAAGTTCAGTAATGGCTCCGTCGCAGCCGCTCTGAATTCCCGTATTGTCTGTGAAGGAACACAACTTGGGGCAGACTTGGGGAGTTACCTCGGCCCAAGTTGACCTGCGATGTCCATTGGGGCGAGAAACAAAGAAACTTCGACGCGCAGGTCTTACATCTCCTCTTTAGAGCGATAAACCGACGGATTCAAGGGTATTCTTGCCCAACTGACGCTATCACTCGAAGTTACGGCACAGCGAGTTACTTGAACACTGTGCTCCAAATATTCTTCTAGAAGGGGAAGCTGCTCGAGTCTTCTGCTCCTGTGCGTTACCAGCGACTCAATAGGTGAAGCTCACTCTTGTGTGGCATTGGTAAGTTAAGTAAGCAATTTTGAAGAATCAAAACGTGGTGTGCAGGTTCAAAGTTCTTCGCTAGCGCGTCATGTACTTTGCTAGTGTTTTTAAAATAATGGTGTCATATGTTAAGCAGCGATTATTTATTGGGAATGGTTGCATTGTTTGAAATCATAGCATTCTGTCCACTTTTTCTAATGAAGAGCCTGTCGCAAGCAACCGCTCATTCCGACACCGTTGGCATGGCTTCATACGCTTTACAGAAGTGGTGTGGTCTGTGAGTGGTGCAAAGGTCTATGGTCTGTAAGTGGTCCGCCTGCAATAAGAATTTTTTATACTGGTGTGAAACTTGGTCAACCAGCGTTGTCTTACCGGCATGCTCAACACGCTGTATTTTCCCGTTCAAAACACTTATTAGTCAATGCAATTTTCCGGCATCGAAATTCGTATTATTTGGCAAGTATAACTTGGGTGGCGCTTTACCCTGGCGGAATGGATGGCTCCAATAACAGCTACGCAGGTCCACACAAATTTTTTAAAGCGCATCCGCAGTTCCGGAATTCCATCGCCTCAAAGGCATCCAATTCCGTGCTCTATCAGGCGAAACTTTATTGCCTCTTCCAAGTCGAGCTTGCAGCGCGCCGAACTTTCTGGTAGCGTTTGACTGCATTCATCTGATGAATATTTTTCTACGTTTTGACGTATTGATGGCTTGCCATTTACGCGATTTGTGGTCTTTATTTTAGGATCTTGATTGGAGTTTGCGTTCCCATGATTTTGAACTGTTTTTTGTTGGTTGATGAGCATGTTAAATCAAATAGATCTAGGTTTCTGGAAATTGATCTAGGTTTATGGAAATAGATCTAGGTTTTTGGAAATAGATCTAGGTTTATGTAAATAGATCTAGGTTTATGGAAATAGATCTAGGTTTATGGAAATAGATCTAGGTTTTTGGAAATAGATCTAGGTTTTTGAACTGGTTTTTGGAGGTTGATGGGCATGTTAAATCATACGATAATAGATCTAGATTTTTAGAAATACCTGAAACTTTTAATGTTCCTCGTCTTCCATTTTTTAAAAACGCGGGTAAACTGGTGGACATTGAGCATTTTTATGTAGTCGCTACGTAATTAAGGCTTCAACATCGTTTGGCCGAATTGACTGAAATTGCTAAAAATTGATTTAAATATACGAATTTTAAATGAGCAAAAAGTGAACGTCACCGATTTCCTTCTTAGGTTTCTAATGCCAAATCTTGATAATAAGTTTCATTGAGAATGAAGCAATTTTCAAAAATAAATTGTTTTAACTTCCAAAGTATTCAACTATTCATTCACTTTCCTTTTCACCATTCAAACGTTCGCAAGTCAGACACCATATTCGGAATGAGAAGCGTATTAATATCCTGTGAAGTTATTGCGTAAAGATCACAGCCTAGATAATTTTTCGAAAAAATTGTCATCGATTACCGGAATAATAAACTGAAAATGTCGTTCACTTCAACTTGGGATAAATTTTCTTGCAGTCCTCATTGCTTCTCTTGGGCAATTAAGCTTCCCAATGAACGCCTGTGTTCGTCGACGTAATGGGTTTCAAATCTGAAGATCCAACTTGAAAGCTGTCGTTCTCTCTAAAGTTCGGTGAGGAACTTATGACCGGTTCTCTTTATCTGCCTTCCAGGAACTTTTCTTGTCGGACCAGCGCATATTGTTCCGTGTTTCTGTTTTTGCATGGCAAGTTGCGTTAGTTTTCTGTGTTTTAGCCTGCATTTAAAAATATCAAGTTCTCTAAGCCCCCTTAAAAAGGAGCAATTGTTCGTCAGGAACTTCTCTTATAACAAGAACTCAAAAAACAGCTTCGTGGAGGCTGATTAAAAGTCAAGAAAAACCCAAAAATGGGCATGGAACTATTTCAATATAAATTTTAAGTAGGCGAACGGAACGCAGGATTAGCCTAACGACTTTTCTCAAACCGAACTTCCCGTGACCGAAGCTTCTTTATTCATACTCAGGAACTTTCGTAACCCCAAGCCTTGCATAAGTAATTCAGCAAAAACTAAGTAAATTTTAATTTAGCTTGAACAACTGAATTTATTCATTGTCATGATTATTTTCATCTCGAAAATTAATAATTTCTAATAATTTTTTTAGTGGTAAAACAAAATTTTATCAACGTTAGGAGTCATAACTTGACTCAGATTAAATATTTCAAATCAATACCTAATGTTGAAGCATATTAGAATAACGCATTGAAAGTTCAAAGAACAATACTTGATAAATTATGAGAAGACGTTTTACTTCCACAAATTTTTTTAGTGCATCACTCAAAAAAACATTTGTTTAGGAGAGATTCAACGTAACATTTGCGAATGTTGACAAATGATTTTTAAACCTAACATTTCACTGTCAAGCGTATGGCGTAATCACGGCTCAGAAAAGCTTTGGCATAGAGTCAGTCATTTTTTCTACACCTTCTTTTTGGATCCCATATTATTCTTCCGTCCCGTGTCTAGTTGTTTCTTTTTTCTTTTCCACTGGGCGCGATGTAATTGGTTCTTGCTGAAACATTAAAGTTTCTGCCGAAGTCTCCCTCACTTGCATCAGGTACTTGTTTCCAGGCATGTCTTCATTCTGACGCCGGTCCAATGTGAGTTGTTTTGTATTGTGGGTCCAATCAGTTTAAAAAGTTGAGATGGTCTGCCTAAGTATATGAACGATATTTGTAATGTTCCACCACGACCTCCTTTAAGTTAGCTTGATTCCGATTAAAAAGCTTGCTTAGCCTGAGAACCTATATATATTATCAGAGCTCTACAAGACTTCTGCAACTCTGCTTCAGTTCTGCAGTCAAATTTGTAAAAGTTCGTGTGTGAATGCAGGTTTGCGGTGCGCCGAGAACAACTCTCGTGAAACTTGAAAATACCTTCAACCTTGTGTGGGAAAATTTTCTTTGCTATGATTTTAACTGCACACCCACGGTGCAATGTGTGTGTTCACACTCTTTTTCCACTTAATTAAGCCTGCTGTATTCACAAAGGCTTGGTCAACCGCCCACAAAGCCTGAGCACAGCACACCTTTACTTGAACGGGACCCTGAAAGCATCTCCGTGGCTGTGAGAATACGCCTTAATTTTTGCGCCTGTCCTCTTCTATGGCGAGCACTTGTTTGTTTGGCCTCTCCGGTCTCCGGGGATGTAATGGAACACTTGTGGCTGAAATATTGGGCAGGTGCTGACCAAAGCTGGTTTTCGCACCAGCCTGAAACATGTGTGGAAACTCAATGAAGAATGGTAAATGCAGGGAGCAGCCGTCCATCATCCTTACCCACCTCCTCCACTCCAGTGGATAGATGCGAGCTGAAGTAAAAGGTTGAAGTTTGGGGAGGCTTATTCTATGCTTATAAAAGTTATGAAGTAGAGTCGGTTGGGTGAAAACTACTCTAATGTTGTGTCGCAGGGACGTGGATAGTTTGGAGTGCGTTAAGTTTACTTCAAATGTTCTACACAATTTTAAAAATGGTGTAATACTCCTGGAACA
Source organism: Platorchestia sp. MABIK (assembly GCA_014220935.1). Classification (NCBI taxonomy): domain Eukaryota; kingdom Metazoa; phylum Arthropoda; class Malacostraca; order Amphipoda; family Talitridae; genus Platorchestia; species Platorchestia sp. MABIK. Next base: position 91,636 of record JACJUY010002064.1, read on the forward strand.
TCGTAATGTACACATAGGCAATATTGTTGTCTTGACTCATTTTAAACTAGATTGACTTTCTTTTCCTGATCTTTTTTGCTCATGATGAAGCAGCCAAGTCATCCCGTGAGCGATGCACTTGCGATATGTGCCGTCACAACTTGGCTCTGAATTATTCTCCCGTCGACCTGGACAATATCGAGGCTGCCAGAAATAACTTAGCTTTCTTTAAAATACAGGCTGTCCCAAAAATAAATATTTACTCTTCGACTGCCCTGCGTTCAGGGAATTTTATTTTGATTTACGTGTTTTTGGACATGAACACACATATCTAATGAGTTAAATAAAAAAGGAACATTAGATTTAAGGAAATTATTCGTCATCAAAGAAAATACCGTCACACATGAAACAAAAACAGAAAATACGTGAAAATCGTCAGTCAAATGATAAGTACATTTTTTTGGGACATTCTGAATTGGCTGTGAGCTCATGCCTCAATAACTAGCTACATGTCCTGAATACTGAAATGAACTAAATCTTTCTTGATTCTTGTTCCACTACCCGGTAAATTTATGCTCCTGTCAAGCGGGAATTATCATCTTCCACGACCTCATCTTGTGCGCAGTGCAGGAGTTGTTCTGAGATTTATGTTAACGTGACGTGAGGAATGTCCTCTTCTGTGTACATCTTCTTCTTGTCGTCAGTACGGTTGTGTTGTCGAGCTCATGTCAGCAAAATTATTGTATGTGTACGAACCTGCAATGTTTGTGAATTTTTTCTATACTGGCTAATTTGGACAGTGTGATCCATGGACATGTGATGTATTTTTTCTTTGCATTCACACTAATTCGACTCGTATTTTATCCTGCTCGTGATACTTCGGGTTCATAAATATACGGATAGTATTATAATAGGACTAAGCAATTGTTTTAACAAGCAAAGTATTTATAGTTGTTTTTCATTTATCAATTCATTCAGTAGTTACTTCTAGTAAACATTTCAAACAGCGAGATTCACGTGCATTGAAAACTGGAATAGTGTTACGTTCTTCGTGCGTGTGTGATTCGAAGATATCATTTTATATTACAGCAAACTCAAATTTCTCCGTCCAGCTACCATCTTAANTTCCTACGCAGTCATTGGCGCTCATATATCATTTTCCGAAAGATAAAAGGTCGGTCAGTTTCTAGGCAGGCTCACCCCCACAGGTCATTCTTTATCAGAAACAATGATCATTTATTACCTAGAGGCCCGCAGAAAAATGGAGGCACTGTTACGCAATGCTCAGATTTACGCACCACCTGCTAACGCCTGCGCCAGTAGAGCGTTCACGGACGAGCACCTCCCCACCAATAGAAAATAATTCAATAGAAGTTGCTTTACTTAAAGGAACAACGTGAACTCTTCGAAAAATTCTTAGGCGCACAAAAAGGAAATTAATTTTAATCACACGCAAAATTGATATATAAAAATTGAGTTCGATATGTTTTAACAACATCATATTTTTGGGAAAGAAAAGGATGTGCATCTTTCACCTACCTTTCGCCTAACCATAAATTACTCCCATGGTTCAATGAGAAAATAAGTTAGAAGAACGGTTAATTGGCTGCATTTTTATTCAAAAGTTTTCACATTACCACGCGATGTACTTTACAAAAACACGCATATGAATTTCAGCTGAGTAAAGAAGAACATTAGTTTTTGCAAGATTTCCGTGTATTCGGCAACGAAAAAATTCAGGCAGGTTCTAAGCCTGCATATTTTCTTGAAGGAAAATAGGCCAGGAACCTCATTACCGCTCGAGATATTTTTGCATTTCTGCAAAAGCAAAATTTACAATAGAAGTACAGATATGAAGTTGTCAGTTCTCCTAAAATTTTAACGCAAATTTTTAAGAATTGAAGCTTTAAGTTAAGAGGCGGGGAATTTCTCTCAAAAATACCACACTTTTTCATTTGATAAACGCTGTTACAGAACTACCTGCACAGGCGATATTAGTTATTCGTCATCGCACAAGAAATTTTCAAGTTAAAAACTTACAAATTAATTGCCATTACTATTCCTTTTGTTTGGAATCAAGTAAAACTTTTTTCTAAAATACTTTCATGATTTACACGCTCTCGAATCCATTAGTTCAGGTACATTTTAGGCTTTTGTGAATTAGATCCGAAAGCGGTTTCGTGCTGTACCCAGATTTCTTCCGTTATTAAATATTACTTGCATT
>JACJUY010002064.1:99893-111794 GCA_014220935.1 Platorchestia sp. MABIK
CACATGCTTGATAGCAAAAAAATCTGGTGAAAGTTTGAAAAGTCTACATTGTTTGCTCCCCAGGGTTCGCTACCGAGTATAATTGTTTTTTGCTCTGTGTGTTATATATTTTCTCCCCTGAAAATAGGCAAAAATGTAATTGCTAATTTTCCTATTGGTGGGTCTTCCTAAATGGTGAACTTGTTTTCATGGTGGTTAGGATTCGAGCGCAGCAAAATTACATTAATAGAATGGGACATTTTGATCTCATTGCCATTTTTCTTCTCTAGGTGGTACAACTTACATCTTAGAGGTTTGGTACAACTTACATCTTAGAGGTTTGTGGTACAACTTACATCTTAGAGGGATGTTCCTTCAATATTTCATTGCCTCTATGTTGGTGAATTAAAACAATTTTATAGTATATCACTCAGACAGTTTTTAGTAGATTTTTAGGCGTTCTTGAAATATGCACATTATATCGACTTAGCATTTGAAATATATGCGAGCCCTATGAGAGGGCCTTAGTATTTTGCCTTAAATATGAGGGCGTTGGTATTTTGCTCACTAAACAACTTTTCTAAGGGTTGTTATGTTTCTGCTGGTTATCTAATCGAACTCTGCTCTATACTGAAATTTAAAATCATTGCTGCTTTCGTTGAAATGACAGAATTTGGGTGAAAACGGCACCTCGTATAAAATATGACAATGGACGTGTGCACCAGCATTTTTTATTCTTTCTCTGTTCAGAGCAAATTTCTTACAATTTAAAATGTTCGGTTGCTTTCAATTTTAGCACTACACTTGAACCGAACAATGAAACAAAAACGAACTGAACTCAACTGAATTCTCATTCCTCTTCTTTCTCAGGATTTAAGTCGACCTCGAGTCTGGTTTGTGTCACGTCTCACGGACTCAAATTGAAAAACTTCGAGACTCGTCTCATACTGGGGAAGGAAATCAGCGCCCAACTCGGAGGGAGCTGGCGGCATTTCATCGGAACTTGGGGAAGGTATGCGTAGCGACGGCCTGAGGAATTGTGGGGCCTTTGTGCCAGGTATGGATGCTATGCATGGGCGCTGCGGAATCCATTTTATGAAACTGATACGCCTGCATAATTTATTTTATGGAACTGATACGCCCGCGGAATTCATTTTATGGAACTGATACGCCCGCGGAATTCATTTTATGGAATTGACACGCCTGCGGAATCCATTTTATGGAACTGATACGCGGATGCTATGCTTGTTCGCCACGGAATCCATTTTAAGGAACTAATACGCTTCTCTGTTTGCTATTTTGGTTCGTTCCACGGCGGAGTTCTGCCATCTGATATTCCGTGCAGGTGCTGTTTTTAATTGATTATTGCTTTGAATATCGAGTTATTGATTTCTGTACGACCGTTGGTTTTGAGTTGGCGTGCATTGCCGCTGCTGCTCTCCGACTTAACGTCGGGTGCGCCCGTTCCATTGTTCGCACGCGAAACGTGTGTTCAAATCTGTTTGCACCTAATTCAGTGTGTATTTGTGCCTTTTACGCGGAATAAATGTTGGATTAAATTTGAAATCGCGTGAGATATTAAAGTAAATTAAACGATTCATTTTCCGTAAATTTTCGTAAACTAAAAGCTTTGATTTGAAATTAGGAAATAATTTTCAGAACAATTCGATTCCATTTTCTTTTTACTTCCCCTTTGAATTCGTTTGTCATTAATTGGATTATATTGTTTTGAGGTGTCTGACCTGACATGAGTAATTCCAATGTATTTCACAATTTTTAGTATTCTAATTCTTAATTGATTATGTATCGAAAGTTATGAGTTATTGTGTGTTGCGATTCTTACTATGTTGGGTATTTTAATTCTCAATTCATTGTGTATTGTTATTCCTACTGCATTGTTCATTACAATTCCTAATTCACTTTGTATCTTAAAAATTTTTAATTCATTGTGTGTCGCAATTCCAAGTTCATTGTGTTTATATATCATAATTCCCTTTGTATCTTAAAAATCCCTAATTCATTGTATATTACAATACCTACATCATGTGCATTCCGACGAGGCTTCTGTGTTAATTTGCTCTGCCGTCGATGGCTTCCTATTCAGGGATGGAGTGTTTTGGCACACGGAGGGGCGCCTAATGAGGGCCCAGGTGCTCTAATTTAGAGCTCCAGGTGCTCTAATATGAGAAAAACAGAGATTTGTTAGATTTACGAAGGCGAGTTAGCTCCCCTGTCGAGTGATCTCGTTACCTTGCTTGTGCTCTGGCCAGGCCTGGTGATGATCGCGCTTAGATTTGAAAGGAATATTTAGTTGGGCAGAATGGTTGTGTTCTCTGCTGGCGTTAATGCTGAAGTAGCGATGGTTATAATGATCTTTAACTTTATACATCAAATTATTTGTTAGAGAGCGTAATAATAGATGACAGTAGACAGTGTGTTCTTTGCTGGAAGAGATGCTGAAGTAGCGATAGTAATATGATCTTTATCTTCGAACTTCAAATTGATCGTTAGACAACGTGAACGATAACGATAGAGGATCACAGAATGACAGTAGGAATTTCAAATGGAAATGAAGTTATTGTATCATCGATGATTAATCTAATCTTTAACTTTATACATCAAATTGATCGTTAGACAACGTGAACGATACAGGATCGCGGAGCGACAGTAGTTATATCTTATTGAAATGAAGTTACACCATCATCGATGAGTAAGCATGATGATTTTGATACGTACAGTAAAGGTTAATATGGCTGCGCAGATGATTGATGGCTGACGTTAGGACATCTATAATAGTTATGAAGCGACATAAACATCAAAGAGCAGCGATGATGAACGTCAGATCGAGCAGCTTAGGACGATGATTCAACATTTTAATGACCGTCGAAGGCAATCAACGTTCCGCCGACCGTAAAATGCCGGGCTGTTTTAGTGATATGTTTATTTGGCCCTTGAATAATTTCGCGCCATAAATGCAATTTAATGAAAAATTCAATAGCATTCAGTGCCCTGTAGGTCGTAGCTAGGGTTATTATTGCATCAGGGTCCATGAAAGATCCGCTCATATTTCAAATTAGTCGGAACGGGAGCAATTTTTGACGAGTACATTTTGCCGGTGAACGCCTTCACAAACTGGACATCGTTTCGATAGCTTTAATAAAATGTTACCGACGGGCCTGCAAACTCAGTGCATCCTTCTGCTAGATTTGTATCAATTGAAAAATGTCTAGCGATAAAATACGCACGTTTCGAATGTCGACTACATGAGGTTTTGGTTAGCGCTATCCGTGTTATCAATCAATCGGACTAATGATTATTCTCCCTTTTTTTCTGATTATGATATCAGTTTTTTTGTATATCAATGGTTTGGTCATATTTTTTTGTCTGCGTCACCATTTCCTCCATTACTAACAGCGTTATCGGTTATAATTAATTTTTAATACCAGATGACTTTTTTTCAATGGTTGCATTATTATCCAATGTCGTTGTCTTGAATTTTGGGTTTGCCGACACGTTACAACTGCAGTCCGACTTCTCAAAATTAAACCGATGAAGCCAAACCAAAGTCGAGGGAGTCCCAACCAAAAACCCTATCATGCAATGCCTTCCTTCATCAAGCGATCTTTGAATAAACATAAGACGTTTACATTGCTTTAATTGCTCCAGGTGAAGGTGTTGCTTCATGTACCTTTTTTCTTAAAAATTATCAGTTTTGATCATTTGTAAAAAGTGCGTATGCTGGTGAGCATTTTAGTTTTGCTTCTTTTGTCTTTCTTCAGTCAGCGACACGATCGGCGTTCTAATTATTCACGACTGAAGCTCAATTTTTCCTTTGCTCTCTATCTAGGCAAATAACTAGTCGCTGAGTCTCATTTGAAAAATGCGTGATAGAATTTTATTTTTGTTTGTTTTCTCACCAAATGCGAAGGAGTGTGATGGACGGATTCTTGGCTTGGCTGGTTTTACTTGTGTATGATTTTGATAAAATAATTTTTAGCTATTTAGTAGTTCGCAATACGTCAACCGATTGAGTTCAAGCGCTTAATTGTCCTGTATACATCAAACTACATTTGATCAAGATGAACTCTTTAAATGCGACGTGACCCACCGATGGTCACTGAGAGGATTTTCATAATGCTGCTGACTGACCAGCAGTCACTAACTCATATTCAAAAAATGCTTAATGAAAACTAAATGAAGGCGCGATCTATTTAATGTTCGTTACTTTCAAAACTGATCTCTAAAATTAATTCTAATTTGAGTTGAATGTTGAACTTCAGTTTAACCCGCCTTGCTTAATAAACCCGCATTCAATAACTCTTAATAAATAAGTCAATTATAAGGCTGCAGTTTCACAGCGGAGAGTCGCTCGTGTTCTCGCTTGTTTCTTTGGACGCCGACACTTCTCAGCGGACGAACTGAGCTCGGCGTCGGCATCTGCCTCTGCCCATTTCAAGCTACATAAAGTACGAACTTTTGAATTACTTTTATTGAGACGCTGCAAAACTCAGTATTACCATAAAGTATGAATTATTTTCATAGGTATAGCAGAGCGTACTATTTTTTTATAACCTCGTCATCCAGAGTTGCTTTTTACATTTTTCGGATGAACTACTGCATACTGTTGTCGCAATGTAAAATTGGAAAAAGAGATGAAGAAGATGTTTCTTTCAGGCAACAAAATCTCTGAAGTTTTTTATGCATCAACGATTTTAGTTTTTGATCTTCTGACAATCTTTCTAATATTTAATGAGCATTTAATTTTTCATAGACTAGAATGTTATTAGAAAAATTAAAGCGTCTTTGATTGCAAACTTCTCAGGGGACACACACACGGTAAGTAATGGGCTTAAGCTATTTAGGTGAGTCTATCTTATGCCACGGGGACTGGAGCCCCCAGGGGGATACCGTAAGGTAACCTCAGCTATCTTCTATCATTTGTGCCTAATTGTTTCTTCCAGTTTTCGTACCTTCTTCGCTATCTCTTCTTGATCTTCTCACACTCTTCCTTCCTAAATTGCTGGTTGTGTGCGCTGGGTATCCTCTGTAAAACCACCTCGTGTATAGATTCCGTATTTTCAACAGTTCATACTGAATGGTCTCTTTTCTTCGCTCTCTTAAGATCGCCTTTATTGAGGTTAGAGAGTCTCAAACTAAGCAATATAATAATAATTATTCGCTCGTATAAGCAAGAACACAATCCTCCTGTGAAAATATTATTCCGTATATAGTTTATAGTTGAAAAAGTAAATAAAAGTATCTCACGGAAGAACGCGCAATAAATGATGAATCAGACAGCCAACTTTAGCTCCCGGAGGCTTGAAAAGCGCTCTTCCGTGAGGGCGAATTTGTTTAGATCCCCTCATGGCCGGGGGATTAGCTCTGTGTGAACGCTTCCGAGCGCACACTTCAAATCAATCCCTTTCCAAGTCCTCACCTTTGAACTCTTGCAGTGGATAGTTTTTGTTCAGTGTCTCTTGGTGTTTTCACCGGAGTTTAAGCAGCCCTGAATACTTGACGGATTGGACGGAAGTGCTTTTGGCCTCACACACGTCAGGACAAATCTCGCTTCGGTTCCGAAGGTTCGCTTCTTTAAGGCTTTTGTGTCGGGCTGGTTTTCCTGCTGCTGGGGGTGTTGAGTTGCGTGCAACAATTGTGATATAAACGGAGCGTAATGAAATTGGCTGTTTTAAAATTCATGGCGCACTACATTAAGTCTTCTTTTTGCTACGGAGACCTGCTTACTGCATGTGGAAATTTTTTATTATTAATCGTGCCTAACTAAGTACTGCTGCCACAACTCTTCGTTTCAATGAATTTAATTTGACTCATGATATGAAACAACTAACTTATGAAACTAATAATAAACGAGGTAATACTTTTATTGTAAATTGAGTGAATTATTAACAGGCAATTGGAAAGTCATAGAGAATGTAAGTTCGGTATCACTGTTACAAAATTACAAACAAGGACTAAACCTCCTTCCTAAGAGAGCGATCTCTATACTATATTATCAGAGTGTTATGATATATAACTATAATTATCTTTAATTACATTACTAAAGTGTTATAAAAGTTTTTATCTAAAAGTAATAAATTCTACCGACAGGGCTTTAGTTATGCTCCAATACTGGTTTAAAATCTGTTTTGACGGAGCAGTACAAAAAATTATTGATGGTAAAAAATAGTACATGTACCTAGAGGGAGATTGAGCGATGGACGTAGGCGATAGAAGTTCAGAAGCATTTTCCTGTCTTCCTGCATGTATGTATAGATGACACACACGGATAAAATGTCCAGCTATAAATCTTTCAAAGAGTTTTCACCGGCAACCCCTGTTAATAGTTGTGCTTGTGAAAATGTGAAAATACTTTCATAATTTAAAGCATCTCTCCCCTGAATGACTGATGGAGTGACAAAGTACCCTAACGTTCTGATGAATGTATCTATCTCCCCATCGTCCTTTCTGCTCCAGTGTGTGCGACGAGAACAGAGCGGTGCATTAATCAGGGATCACGCAAGGATTACTGGTCGAGTCACACTAATTTCACGTCTGTAGTAGTCGCTTCCAACATATCCAAGGTCTTGATTGTTGCGATTTCCATGCGGGAGTTATTCACGCTCGGGCACTGCTAAGTTCCTTCTGTGTAACTGCCGTACTCGCAGTGAGATCCGTTTAGAAGGGTGATTTTTGGTGATTGTACGGATGTTTCTTCGAGGGTGGTGCTTCCTTTCCACACACGACGTCCTTGCTTTTTTTATTTTTTCGTTTTTAAAAAATGGGCATCTGGATCTCAGCATTGGTATGAAAGAACTCTTGAATTTGTTACATTTGGACAAATTCCCTTCCTGATTTTGCACTCCACTTTTTTGTTTATATATTCATTGAGATGAATTTGATAAAAAACCTTCGACATAAATTGATCGGAATTTAATTAATAAGGATCGTGTGTCATCTACCATCTGGAAATGGGAGAAAACAATCCAACATGAGACATTCAGGAAAATTAAAATAAAACTATACGAGTACACGTGTTTATCACTGAACCAAGAACTAATATTCCTACATTAATTAACAAGTTCAACGCTGGTCACGATCGTGCGCTCACATGACGAACACACTACAGGAAAGATTTGAATCTATTTGCATCACAACAGAAAAGTGTTCGCTTATTTTTTTACGTGACGAGAAATTTCCTGTTTCATCCGAGAGCGTGATGGTTGTGTTTTGTCAGGTGCGACTTGGCTTCACCACGTTCCCAAAATTTGAAACAAAGAATTCAGGAGATCATAAAGAAGTCTAGAGCTCGGCTTTTGACTTCTATACTGACTCATCACAAAGCCGTTGACGCTTGCAGTTAAAGCATAACATCATTTAAGGAGAAATGACTCGATCTTGGCCGACATTTTAGTTTATGTGTGAAAATGCTTTCGTGTAGATTAAGAAAATGACAAATACGACTTTGTGCGTCTACACTGATAAAACGAAGTGTTACATGAGTTGATGACTTTTGTAATTAATTTCTTTTGTTGATTTATGTGTCTGAGCATTGCAAAAAATTAGACATGATTTGTGATGACACGTTTTTATTTGGTATTCTGTGACCATTTATATGACAGAACAAGGTAGTATAATACAACAAATACACTGTCATACCACTCATGAAACTGATCATATATCGTAAAATAACTGCTCAACGTGAGTTTTTACGTAATTTTACAAATTATCTCTTTTTTATTGTGAATCCTTTAACGCAAGATTTTCTTCCCTTTTTTCCTACAAATCACGAAAAAAATTTCAAAGTAACGATTTTTCTAATCGTTTGTTTGTATAAAATCTTCTTCATTTTCCCACTCGTATATTTTATCTATGTAACTATGGTCACATTTCTGTTTAAAACTTTGCTGTATTTGGTCTTTCGCTGAAAACTTGTGGTGCTGTGACTCTCGATCTAACCTCCTGAACTTTCCGCTGCTCTGTCTTCTTTAATTTTCTGCCTCTTAGATACGCTCATATTTTTCTTCTGAAAGCTCCGCCAATTTTGGGAATCGTATGTCATTCTCTTTATTATCCCGAGCCATTGAGACTTGAGAAGTACGACATCGTGGTGCAGTGCTGGGCGCTGCCGGCTGCTGTTTTGCTCTGCCTTGGACTACTCCTGATGTTTTCTTTTCTTTCAGCTTTCGTTACTTTTTCTTGGAGATTATCTCATAAAAAAAGATTGCTATGCTCCTGATATCTTAGTTTTAGTGGAAAATGATGTCATGGTTTGCTTTTATAACATTCACTTGCATTTTTTGTGCTATCTTTGCAAGTACTCGTGTGTTTTCTATCAGGTTCGTGCAGAAGTAATGTGGAATTCTTAGAACTAGTGATTTAAATTAGATTTTTCAAGTATTTACATTCTGTGACTAAACTAAGAAATCTTCTTTCAAATTGTCTCTGTTACGTTCATATCTTTTTGTAAATATTGGCATCTGCGTTTGTCCTATCTAAACATGACATAAAAACTGTTCTACCTCACTAGTTTCATAAAGATGTTAAAGCAAGTGTAGTAGCAAAATCTACTCAGAACACACATGGGGATGATGTAGTAAATGAACGAAGTTGTAGGAAATGGTTTTCTCGTTTTCGTAATGGTGAACTTCAAAAGATGTGCCAAAGAAAAGTTTTCAACGAACACTTGATACCGATCAGTTGAATGTTCTTGTGTCCGAGGATCCTGCTGTTGCCACCAGGGAAATTGCAACACAGTAGAAATGGCCAGCTTCAGATTTCCATTTGTTCTGAGGACTACAGAACCCGTTTCGGGATAAACAACGAAAAAAGAAGAGATTGAAAAAGATTTAAATTTTTATTTTCATTCTAAACCTGCAGATTTTTACAAATGAAGGCTTGTTGAAAAGTAGCATGAGGGAAGTGAAAGCAATGGAGAGTTTGTTGATGAATAAATGTTTCCACAGTCATTGGCTTATTCATTTTTACCAAGATCTTCAAATTGAACATTTCGTTAGCACAAACCTTTTATATTCCGTTCATCAAAAAAGACTTTTTTGCTTAGTAAAATAGCCACGGGATTCGGGTCTTGTCCCTTTGCTTCTTTTGAAGCATAAAATCTGGTGACGAAACGAAAAAAGCGACGTATTTTTATCTCGATGTTTTTTCCAGAAATGAGCTTAGCCCTCGAGTGCTGCTGGGATTATAACATACGTCCTCGCTTTTCACTGCCGGCCGAGGAAAAATGCAGCAGCGATGTTCTGTAATGAGAAGCGCTTCTTTGATGCTTGGCTTCATCAATGGCATAAGGACAACAATGTGTGTGTGAGTGTGTGTGTGTGTGTGCTGCCGGCACATCACTCGTCACCGAATGAGACCTGCGAATCATTTTTAAAATTTCTTATCGTTCTCATGTAATCGTTCTACTCTTGCGTCTAAAGATTTAAAAAATATTGTCATTTGCGAATGGATCAGTGACTCTTATTCTAACTTCACCTGCTTTCCTGTAATGGCGCTGAAACTTTTACCTTGATGAATGGCTAAGACTTTTGTTGCACTCGGTTGCATTGTCTCTGTGGAAAACTTATTTCTAAGCTTTAGGAAAATCGAAAAGTACGTGACTTGTTTATCGTGAAAAGATTTTGTTTTGCTGTAAATTGTATTGTTATCATTGAGATCTATTCGTTAATTCATTACGCTGGGGGTGCCTAGTATTTCTTAAAATTTTCTTAACGCATGGTGGCCCGAAAGAGGTTGATCCTTTTAATTTGCTATTATAATAAGAAATATGGACGCGGGCTGGTTGAAATCTGATTTTTTTTCTAATAAAAACAATTTTACCGTTATTTATTGTATGAATAAAAATGAACGCTTGCAGATTTAAACTTGTCCTGCTAGTAAGAACAACTATTTTATGGCTTTTTTGGACTAAGTTTTGAATGCAATTTCCCATAAATGATGACCCTGGTTGTTTTCACAGCCTTGGGCTCTTTTTTTGTGGTTTCCATTACGTTCCTTGGAGGATCAGTCATAAGTTAAGCTATTTCAGAATAAATGTTGTTTAATTAACGTTTTTGTAAATTTGTTGGTTCTCAAACAGACTCGTGACTTGAGGAAGTTCAACAAGAATGAATTGTTTGAGGAGAAATCTGGGGCCAAATGATCTAACGAATTGTGGAATCGTATGATTTGAAAGAAAACACTCTTTTAACTTTGTCGTTTTTTTTTGGTGCATAGCCAGCGTGTGTATTCTGTTTAAACCAAGAATTGCGGAAGTTTTCTCTATCAAGTTCTGAAATAAAAACTCGTATTATAATTCGATGTCTCTCACTGGTAAATGTTCCAGTCGTGCCCCCATCTTCAAAAGACCAAAAATAATTGCAGCATCTATCCTACGCACCGGCCCCGCAAACAAAGTGTAGTGATTTTTGGTGTATTTTTCGGGGATCAAGTAGTATCGACTCACAACTTTTTTCATTTTTATAAAAACAAGTTCAAGATCCTAAAGTTCACATTTTGGGTTTAACAAACCAGCTTAAAAAAAGTCATCTACTTTTCAGTCACCCTCTATTCTACAAACTGAGTTTGTTTAGTATCCTCATACGTCTTGCTAGTTGAATTTCCTTTTTCCACCCGTTCAGAGATGGCAGTTGTTTATTTAGCAAATCAAGAACTCCACAGCTTGCATTGCTGTGGCGTGAGGGATCCATGTTACTGCCCATCAAAGCGTTCAACGGAGAAAATTTATTCATAAAATTGATTATGCATGTCGCTTTTCAGTGCCGAGGCTCTGACCATCGCTCTGTCTTTGACAGCTTTTTAATACATGAAGTATCTGAGGATATTATACGTGATTAATTTTGTGGGCTTCACAGCGTGCGCTCTAAAAACAGATTTACTGTCGCGGTGATGCGCGTACAGATACGATTTACTGAACGCTGTTGGTTCAAATGCTATTTTAGTGTTATGACGGATGTATGTATTTCCTATTACGTATTGTCAAACTTTTTATTGAGAATTGCCTTCACGCTTTTTGCCCCTTGCGAGTTTTTGCTAAAACATTTTTGCGTGTTGTTGTTTGGTTCAAGTTCAGGTAAAATCCATTAGAGCATGTTAGTGGTTGAAAATGTTTTATATATTTTTCGCGGAATCAGAATAAAAATCAGAAATTGTGTTACAATAAAAAACACGTGCTCTGCACACGATGAATAAAGTATTAACAAAATTTTTACTAAAGAAAATGGAATTTATTAGAGCATGTTTGGTGTTTTGCGCCCGTTAAACGAGCGATATCAGCATGCATCAGATATGAAGATTTAATGCTCCGATCTGATTTTGCTATTAAAGCCAATTCTTCACTACTGAATGGATAAATATTTCGTTCTTCTTGAACTAATTCTTTGCTACTTAGAGCGGTTAAATACATCGTTCTTCTAAAACTAATTCTTCACTACGTAGAGGGCAAAATTGCATTCTTTTAAAACTAATTCTTCATTACGTAGAGGGCAAATAATTCGTTCTTCCAAAACTGATTCTTCTCTACGTAAACGGATAAATATTTCATTCTTCTAAACCCATTTCTTCTGTACGTAGAGGGCAAATATTTCATTCTTCACTGCAGAGCGAGTAAATATTTCGTTCTTTATTCGTGACCTAATGAGAGCAGACGAAGATTACATCAGTGCGCCTCATTACGCGCTCAAGAGTCGCCGTAAGCTCCCCGCGGCGGCGGTCCCGGGCCATCAATTCTGTTACGCGGGGGCGGGCTCTCGATAAGCTCCACTTTTTGTCATTTTGTTAAGAGCTTTCCGATGATCTCAGAGGGAGTAATTTGCTTCGCCGCTACTCCATCAAACCTAGAAATTTGTGCTGCTTCCACTTGGTGTGATGCTTGTTGGCGACTGATGTTGATGCTTTTATTTGATG
>JACJUY010002065.1:8055-53130 GCA_014220935.1 Platorchestia sp. MABIK
GCAAGCAACGAAGTTGGGAAGCTAGTACACAACACGACTTCACAGCACGGCGTCACGAGTCCAACTGAGTTTCAATCTGTTGGGTCGGCCTTTGGTTGACCCGCTCGTCAGCTTCTCTGAATCCCTTGCTGTGGCTTGGGATTCGTTGCAAGAAGAGCAGACGAACATTTTTTAGTTTGCAAATACGTTTTCGCCGAAGATGTGAGAAGCCCTCGCCATTGCTCCGCTTAGTCTTAAATTACTTGCGTTATTAAATTTTAGGCTGATCAAGCGAATCACAGCTCATGAACTTTATTGCTGAAGGCTCTTAAATCTGCCTCATAAAGTCCGTTATGGACCTTAGTGATCGAGCAATGGCTAGAATTTCGACACTTTATCACGCTGTCAAGGAAGCTCAATGACTATTTTCGATAGGAGTTTCACCAGTGCACAAGATTAAGAGTATTTTAATCGCGGGTTCTGTTGGGTTGGACAAATTTGTTTTTGATCCACATCTGACGTATGTTTTTTAGGAAATTATCGATTTTCGAACATGGCGGGTTTTGCTCGAACATGGCAGGTTTTGCTCAAACATGGCGGGTTTTGCTCAAACACGGCGGGTTATACTCGAACATGGCAGGTTGTACTCGAACATGGCAGGTTGTACTCTAACATGGAGGGTGGTACTCGAACATGGCGTGTTGTACTCGAACATGAAGGGTTGTACTCTAACATGGCGGGTTGTACTGGAGCGTGGCGGGTTGTGCCAATGCTTCCTACATGAGACGTAGGGGACATTGGTAGCTCTGACGCAATTAATAATTACTTTACTAATTCCTTTCATAATTTTTCAAGAATTCCAAGATAAGCCTTTTAAAAATCTCCAACTAGAAAATCAAAACACGACGCGCAAGAATGAGACACGTTCCTAGTTTCATTCCTGACATTCGGTGTACCTTAATGTAGGATTTTCAAACTGTTTTCCGAGGTATTTGAGTCGTTCTGTTCCAGAGGTAAATAGTTCGAGTTCATGATTTTTACGCGAATAAAAAACAAATCTTGAATTTGCTTTCTTGTAAATGAACTATTCGCAACCTGGACATTCTTCAGAACCTCAAAAGAAAAATATAGTTTTTTTACAATTAAGTTGAAAAATAAAGTGCATAATGCGTTCGTGTGGTAAAATATCACTGCATATATACCCTTTTTCAATGCACATATGATAGGCATCATGCGAGCCGTCTCAACAGTTTAACGAAAGATTAAGAAAACACAAAAAAATGTATTCCTCTTAGGATAAAAAGGAAAACCAAAACGTAGATATGAATATAATGACAAAAACAATCGTTTCAAATCATAAAAAATTCATCCCCACTCCTCAGTGTTCTGAAAAACAATAAATCAAAGTTGTAAAAATAATTTCTAAGCTCTAGTGTTCTTAAATAAACCGATAGTAAAACATTGACATTAAATAGAAAGTTTGATCGCCGTGTCACATTCATTTATTGGAGGGTGTTTTTTTAAGATGTACATCGATTCTAAAATACGGAGATCGTGGGGGTTGAGTCCGTTTTAAGACAAGCCAGGCAGGATAATAAAGATTAAATCCAATTTCGTGCGTAAACCGAAACCTGAAAAGACCAAGTTTGACCTTTTATTATACATATAAATATTTATATATATATATATCACACAAGGCGTCAAAATTGAATATAAACAAAGTAAAGTAGATTGCATGAACTGTGGAATTACATTAGAGGGAAATACTGGATACAAGCAAGATGAAGTCAATTAACTAACTGCAAATGATAAAGAATCACACTCTCCCTTACACTAGGGTTCTCGGGTCATAAATCAGTACGGAAAAATTAGCGGAATTTTCTGAATCATGTTTACCTAGTCTGAAAAAATAAAGAAGTTCAATAATCAAACATTTTCATTTATTATTTCTTAATACTAACGTGAACATTTAAGAACTTAAATATTATTAGCACTAACGACTGACAGCTAACGCTGTGCGCATACAATGTTATGCCACGCCTAACTGACGAGGTAAAAGTCTCTTCAGCTTACGCCTAAATGACAAGTGTTGCCATACACTTCATTATGAAAGGTTTATTTTATTCAACCTTAAACGGATTAAATCTCGTTAATACGAGCGCCACAAGATCAGATAAATTTGAGGTCAAATCCAAAAGTTTAAAATTGTGCTTCAAAAAAATTATTCTAATTCAAAGAACGTTCTCTTACAGACGAGTTAGATGGCTTAGTCAGATTATTGCCCGTACGAAAGGCTGCTTTGGTTTTCCTTAGTTACATTCATTTTCCTTTGCGTACTAAAAGTGAGATTTCCTAGAAATCTCACTATTTAATTTACGTAATGTATTCCTGTGGTAAAGTTTTGGTAAAAATATTAAAGTGTATTCCTCTGATAGAGCTTCATCAACCGTCATTTGAGAAGACCCAAAATACTGGTAAGAAGATAGGAAGATCGTGGCCCACTGATAAAGATGAGCAAAACCTTTACAGACGGGGAATAAATAACTGGGCAGAGCCAACTCTCAAGTTTTAATTTAACCGTAGAAAAACTCTGGTCAATGATAACAGGAGTTTGGAACTGAAAGCTGGACTGCTGGTGCCCGGTGGAAATAAGTGCGACCCCACTTCACCCGTGTGAAACGCGGAGAATTAGGCACATGGGTGCACCCCCGTTTGGGCCTGCTCCTCTCAAGACTATAACCTGCAACAATAAAATTATGTGAGCATGCTGCAGAGCACTTAAAGAAGTTTGGCATTCTGTAAAAAAATGACAGTTTAATGTTTCAGAAATAAAAATCTTCCAGTGAAATTTATCGAGTAGAGAAGTGAAATATTTTGGAAGAGTATAAACAAATTTGCTCTTATTGGAGGCAAAAGTCGAGAGATTAATTTTTAATGAATTAGAGCGAACAGCCCCTACTTCATGACTGAAGTTTTACTTTGCCCCAATCACCCTAACTAGTGCCTTTCGTTAAGGGCGACATACCTAAGACAAAGCTGGGCAGGAGAGCTGTGCTGTGGTGCGGTGTGCTGCCATCTCCTCCAGGCTCCGTTGAGTGGCAGAGACGGGACGGGGGCCCCGGTCGGAGCTAGCTCACTCCATAACGATGGCGAAACTACTTCACCAGTCAAAGAAAGTTAATACCGATGATAGCGACAAAACTCTCCTATCGCTAGACAGTCGTCTAGTGCAGGAACTAATGTACAAAATTCAGGAAATGAGTAGCCTGGGCATTGCCCTTCACGGTTGATACTGCTTCCGGCCTTACAAAACGCCCACCGGTGCTTGAAGCAGGCACCAATTTTTATCTTCCTCTTCAAGCTTGAAGAAAGGTGGGGAAGATCAAGGTTCGTAACCCGTTACGAAAGGCACACTTGAATCCTAGCAATTAAATAACTGACTTTATTTAAGAGCAAATTTGTTCAAGAACAGTTAAAAAATTTGGCAGGGATGCATAGAAATTTTATGCAAAATTTCTGAACAAAAGAACGCATTGAAAGACACTATCTCCACTTACATTGAACATCCACTAATGTGTCTGTGACAGAGAGAGGATTATAGGACAGAGTCAACAAGACATTTTACATCACGAATACAAAAATGAAGTTAACATCAATACTGATGAGCCAAATGAAATCAAATGGCAACACACAAACAAACAAGTGCGTCTC
This sequence comes from Platorchestia sp. MABIK, assembly GCA_014220935.1. Lineage (NCBI taxonomy): Eukaryota > Metazoa > Arthropoda > Malacostraca > Amphipoda > Talitridae > Platorchestia > Platorchestia sp. MABIK. The sequence goes on from JACJUY010002065.1 coordinate 11,746, forward strand.
AATCGGAAAAAAGGCTAAATTGTTTTTTCTGAGGCAAAACAAGCAATGATGAAAAAGATAGAATGCAGATGGAGCCTTTGCACGAGTAACATGAAATCACGTATCCATTAAAATGTTTTTTCTTACTTTTTTTTTCTACATCAACAGCAGATGCGAGGCAGTGGCAAGAAGCGCTGCAAGATAGACCGGACAAGTCCAAAGTTGCCTTTCAAGGAAAACAAAAAACTTATAAATGAATATTTTAACATACCATTCTCAACTTAAATTTCTTGAACTGATCTACAAAAAATTTGTTAGCGTCCTATTTTCCCCTTAGAAACTGAGCTATTTTCGGAGCAGATCTTTTTTTCTGCTTTAATCTTCCAGAATTTTTTTCAATTCCACTCTTCGCAACTGAACAGACAATTGCCTTACAAAGACCGCCAACCGAGCGAAACTGCTAAACTGAAGCTTAAGTTTATTTAACAAGTCCGGGATTCTGAGGCCTGTGTTCCAGAGGGAATTTTCCCGTCGTGTTCACATCTCGGCCTGTTCATGCTAGGATCAGATCAATCGGAACAAATGAGATATAGAATTAAGATTGACGTTTTTTTCCGAATAGGAATATTGTGCTAAATATCTGTATTACTCAGCAACAAATGTATCTGTCGAAATATATTTCATTTACAAGTACTCTGACAATTCAGTATCGCGCAGAACGAGGTGGTTATCACCGTTTTAGACACTCACATATATTATTATCCTTCGAATTATATTTCTGTGACTTTTGGTGAAACTTTTAGGTCTAAATATATAATTAGCCATGCAAAACATCCACAACAGCAACCCTGGCGCCTTTTACAGCAAGAAGTCAAGTCAGTCGGAGGTGCGAGCCCGCCCACTCGAGCACCATTTCTAGGCTCTTAAGAACTGCTGTCCGGAACGTACTACACCTTTTTAACGTTAATTTAAAAAAGCCCAACTTCAATTTTAAAAAGGTCAAGTTAAATTTAAAACGACTCGAGTTCAATTTAAAACAGATCAAATTCAATTTAAAAATGTCATGCATATTTTAGAAAAGATCGAGTTCAATTCTGAAAACCTCAGGTGTCTAAAACTGCGTACCTATATAATGATAAAAATACTAACATAATTAAAGTTTATTTGAGAGAATTCATTTTTATTTAACAGTACTAGCACTGAATTAATGTCGAATATCAGACAATACCAAGCTACTGTGATTTTGTACTTAATTTGACATTCGTACTGACCATTACTGAGCACCGAATGGTCTTCCTTGAAGAAGTAATACATAGATGAAACCATTTAATGTCTGCCATAACACCCAGGCTCTGTCTACGCTCCTACAATCACACACAGAAGCATTTTGCTACATAGAATACTTGCTTTAGAAGATTCAAAGGGGGGAGATAATGTATAAGTGCACTTAGCCATGGTATAAATGTGTTAAAATGGAATTATTATTTAAGAGATTGGCCTCTAATATGGTATTATATTTCTTATATAACATATTATAGAATATGATGTAATAAGCCCTTATTGTAGCAGCCTTATAGTTTAAATATAATTTTGAAGCCATGCAATGTTTAACTTTTCAGTCCTTGCAGTTTGCTAATTTTCTCATAATTATTTATTTCATAAAGTTCATTTTGATAATTTTTGTCAATAGAAATAGGTACCGGAGATCTATATAGCAACTGATTCATTGGTAAAACTTTAGGAATGTAAAATAAAGTTCAAAATCGCAGCAGCGTGGTACTGCCTGATATTCGTTCCCCTCTAAACTCACTGCCAGTGCTGGTAAATGGAAATGAATTCTCTCAAATGTACTTTAATTGTGTTATTATTATAACTAAGGTACGCAATTTTAGAAACATGAGCTTTTCAAAATAGAATGTAATCTTTGTTAAAACGTACTTGACATTTTTAAATTAAACTTGATCTGTTTCAAATTAAACTTGAATTTTCTTAAATTGAAGTTGACCTTTTTTAAATTAAACTTAAGCTTTTTTAAAAGGACCTTGACCTTTTTTAAATCGAACTTGACCTTTTTTAAATTGAACTTGAGTGTTTTTAAATTAAAGTTCAAAAGGTGTAGTTCATTTACAATAGTAATTTTTTTCCTTAAGTGAACAATGGACATCCGTTCATCCGAATCATACTTTAATATAATTGTTAGTGCGTTTTACCTATTGAGTAACTTCAACAAAAAGTTAGGTCGTTACCACGATGTACAAATCATTTTTCAACCGTATTTACGCTTCAAGCCTTGATTTACACCCAGCTAAATCTCCGTGAAAACCACAACAATAATCGAAATGTACATGATAACCATGTTTTGGCAACAAAGCAAGTCCAACTTTTGATTGCACCACAGTCTTGTTTAAAGTTACGTGACATTCTTTTCATGTTTCTCATAAATTTATGAAAAAATACACAAACTTTTTATGCGTTAGAGCATGTTCTGTTCTCTCTGATATAAAGAAACTCCTGTCCCTTAATGCTTGATGATATTTATGCACAAAAAGTGGGGTTCAAATATTTTCTTGTTATTTTTCCAAATTACGTAATCATTGATCAAAGTTCTATTTGGCGCGTGGTATTACCTGTGAGTGTTGTTCAGCTGTTGCGTACTGTGCTTTTGTGCGAGAGTTGATGCATCAAAGTTAAACCTGTGACTTTCTCTCTGAATTTTACGTTAAAAGCAGACTTCTGACTTTTTATCGATTTCCGAGCCGCAGCTACTTAGCATCATTTTGCTATACATTGGTTGACATGCTCATAGCCAATGTCTGAAATATTTTTGAGAACGTTTCACGTTTGAGGCTTCAAACGTGGATAAAATGCGATTTCTATTTACACCACCGATTTTTAAAGCTTAGTCGTTTCTGTAGCTGGCTCTACTTGAAGTGATGTGTTCATAATCTAAGTTTCTCAACTAAATCAACATTTCTATGCAAACTAATTCATGTAAATTTTATACGCCCAAAGTCAGCTGACGGTTTATTAGACATTCGATTACAAAGAATGGCACTAATAAATTCTATCGATTACATTGATTTAAATCCATTATTTCCACTCACTATATTTTCAGTAACAGTTTTTCATAGATTTCAGCAACATCCGTCACAGCCAACATTCAGGATATTATATAACTGGCGGCCCATTTGCCTGTTCCCCCAGTCCGCCATTAGAAACCATTCCAATGGTCCCAATCCCCCTTTCAAAATGTCTAATTTTTCTATCCTGTGTAAAGCCTTTAATAAAAAAAACCTCCGTATTCTAGAATTTCTTTACATATTCACCAATAACCCATCCTTCAATAACGATATCAGCGCAAGTAAATTATTTGTGGCCCCTACTTCCTAACTTGCCACATGCTGGGCTGTGCGCGCTGGGTGCTCATATTAGGTGCTGCGTGCGTGTGTATGTGTGGTTGTGTCCGGCTGTGTACACTGTGTGTATCGTCTATGTGTTTGCGTATTGAGCTTTAGTCGTTAGAAATTAGTCTTTTTTGCTATTTTTAATTTCTATTTTTGCTCAAACCTTGAATATCTGATTCATGACTGTAAAAATATCTCATTTCTTAATAAAACTGACACGGACGGTATTCTGAAACGTTCGCATCAATAAATGTTGTCAATAACGTTGGTTCTTCTTTTTATTTTGAAAATAAGTTTCCCGAAAAATCGCCCTATAATAATACCTTTATTTAAGAACAACTGGAAAACATTGCTGAAACTAATTTGATGTATTAGCTTCATTGGAAATGAATTGTTTCCGTTTTACTCGGTTTCCGAGTCAAAATCAATTGAAAATCCGGTTATGCCCATCAGTTAGAAGGCCGAAGTAGAAATAAGTCAGAGCTAAATTTAACATTTGCAGCCACACTTCAGTAAAACTTTTAGAAATTGTAATACATGCACTTCTTGGAAGCCTTTCGAAAACTATGGAAGCCACTAAATATAAAACTGATTGTGATACAAGTTAGTAATAAATAACTGCCGGTCTTTTATGAAAAAGTTGGAGCTCTGACTGAGTTTTAAATTTTCGTTAAATAAGGGAAAATTCTAACTTTAATTAAAATGCTTTTCAGCAGATGCTGACACCTTTTGTTTTATTGGTGATGCGTTTTCATACGTTCTATTTTTTACAATTTTTATAGTTTCAAATAAGCATGTCAAGCTATGTTTGCTCGAAATTTTAATCACTTCACTGCAGTGCTAATTAAAATTGTAAACTTGGCATTGATTTATTTCTATATTTGCCTTTCTACTGACGAGTATTCTAGTGTCTATAATTGATTTTATTTAATTGCTTCTGTGGACACTTCATTTCTATGTTTCCCTTTCAAAGTAAGGGTCAATCATGTACTTATATTTCCATGTCATGATGATGATTTTTCCAAAGATTTAGCAAAGAAAGGGTCGAAACCTGAGCAGGTTTTTTTAAATGAAATGTTCTCTACACATGAATGACGCTGCGCATCATGTTCACTACTTTAATTTCTATGTTGAACCCTTTATAAGACAAATATTTAAGGATTTTTACACTATTTACTATGTGGGAACAAACAGACATTCAAAATCATACTTAATTACCCCCGGAAGTGGCGAGTTAGGCCAAATAAGTACGCATCATTTTACAGTTGTTTTCTACGAAAATGATGCTGAAATTGCATCTGAACTCAGCACTTTAACGTAGAGCACAAATAGCCAGCTTCTAAAGGTTTCTCTCAATGTAATGTTGATAATCTCATCGTGTATTGAGAAGTGACAATTCTCTTTGCCAAAATGAAAGAGAAGTGGCAAATTTTTTCTGTATTTTACACTAAAGATTGTGTTTTTCAGTTGTACGAACATACAATGAAAATCAATGAGTAATTTTCTCATAGAAAATCTATCCAAGTTCAGTAAAGCGCTGGTCTTTGTTTACAGCGATGGAGAGAGATCCATTTCCGCCAGCTCATAGGCAACCTTTTACTGCGTGGGTGAAAATCACCACTTATCTTTTAAAGAAATTGGTATACAGAGTGTACTTTCCAGCCATGAGTACGCCGAACTGAGGCAGACAGCCACAAGGGTAGGGAATTATCTCACGGCGCCGGTGAGCCAGCCCTGGTTAGGCCAGCAGGATAAGGAGCAGGACTCGTCTGTCAGGTGCGCCTGTTCCTGCGACCCCGCTCGCAAGTCGGGAAACTTCCTCTGCTAGCCGAGCTGCTCAGTAGCTTTCCGGTTCTGACGCACGCAAATACATACAACATAAATTCTTTCTATCGAGCACAGAGCACGAACTAGTGCTCGGGGTTAGTCCACCAGTCAACATTGCGCTGAAACACCATTTGGTCCGACAGTATCTATTGTACCAATTCAAACCCAAATTTATTCTATTGGTATGCATCACAGCATCACCTGCAAGAGCACGGATACAGATAGTTCAAAATGGGAGGTGAATTGCATAAACTGGTAGTGCAACTAAAATGCCGCGTTTGTGATAGCGTTCTATACCGATAGCTACGAACGTTGTACTCGGCTTGACTTTAAAAGAATGTTAGCAGGGGTGAGGTAAACTGCTGGCGGATCACCTGCTAGAAACAATAAAAGGAATGCTCATATCACATATGATTGAGAAGGTGGTAATACGCAAAGGGCGTTCAAATAGTCTATCTGTAGTTATTATTCTGTACAAAGAGCTGTTTTAACGATGGAAAAAGATTTTAAAATAATGTATTTACTTTTTCAACCCGTTAAAAACTGTAACAGGGTATTGAACGTGCTGTTCTTATTTTCGACACTCTTATTACATGTTTTACATAGCGGCATGCTGAAGGGTATGCAATGACAGGGACAATCGCTGACACCTGACCGCTCATGCAATGTCAGCCAAGCTGCGCATGCGTAGAATGGGTACAGTAATCGCTGAGATGGCATTTTTTTGTAGCTAGCCAACTTTCGTGTGGTGACAACGCTGCGAGGTTATGAGCTTAGGATACCCACTGCAGAAATGCTTAATACTACCCTCTGCAGTGAGACCTTATGAACTATCGCTAAAGCGTAAGTCAACATGCATGTATAGCACAACTAACCACGTTAGCATGAGCAACAGAAAAGTGTGAAACTTTTCAACTTAATTTACTACAATGTACAACTGAGAGTTTTACATTTTTTCAGTTTCCGATGTTTTATACTTGGAATACTTGGAATTTTTTAAAGCATTTTCCCTATTGAAGTGACATGGTTAAAATCCGAATAATGTAATTCACATCTTCGTCCGACTGAGCATGAAGCAACGATTGAATAAATTTTTATAGATTTAGTGAACAAACAACAAATTTAGGAACTTTTAAAAATTTAATTTTGATTTTGATAAATAAATCTTAATACATTTTTTGATGGCACAGGACTTTGTCCGCAGAATCATAAAATTTTTATTAAATCTTGAAAAATGATTTTTCTTATAGAAGTAACTAATTTTTATCTGAAGCGACGTCGTCCAATCGAATTTTTTGCCGGAAAAGTTTCAGATGTTTTCAAATTTTAAGTTTATTCGTTTTGGAAACTAATTGAATAATCTCAATTTTTTCAGTCGATGCCTTCGATCGCCATACTTCGCTCATTATTCGAGAGCTATGTGTCAGAGGAAGTCGTGACTCTTGTGATGATTCCCTCACACTTGGATATATGTAAGTGGTTTGCTTTTTACCAATTCTAATTCCATAAGTGCACGTAATACTTTATTTGTGTCAACCAGGTGGTTACAATGCATGGTAATTGTTAAAGATAGAATGAGAAAAATCAGAAAATGTTAGCGAGAACTTATTTCGAAGTCCATTAGTACACAATAAAAATGTATAGAGAAAGAGAACTGTAACATTTGGTTTACATAAATTAGCAGACATATAATACATCTTTTCATCATGAATGCAATCTCATTCACTGTACTAGGCATGTCATTCTCTGATAGAACAATTTTTTGCCCACCTTGTCCACCAAACATTCATTTATTCATAGATCGGCTGCTCCCTAATCGACCGAGACCAAAAATAGGTTCTAAATCCTTCGCATTCTACCATATCATGTACCTTAACCTGTATAGTGTGAAGAGCTTAGCATTAGCCAACTAAATCAAAGTAGAACCTGAATATTTTTAAAATAAAATAGCAGACTCGTTTAACGATGGAAGATTTTTTTCCCCGCAGCCTGCACCTTCGCAACGAGACAGGATGGTCTGCAAGTACGTATGGCATCAGACGAAGTCCTTTTACGTTTTAGTGTCCCTCACCACAATCTTGACTTGACATTCAGTGAATGAGACCTTGTGTTATTTACCATTGTAGGCCTTCACTGAATTTTCGATCGATGAAAAAATTAATGATAACGAAATTTAGTTTGAAATGTTCAGTATTTAATTTATAGGACCTGACCAGGTATGATAGTTTGCATATTTTCGCTGCCGACTTGATAATACGAAATTTGGCGTTTCAGTGAACCCCACGATCAGTTTGAGCCCCATTGGAGACCCGGGTGTGCAACTCATGTCAGCTGCGATGTGGAGTTTTTTCGAAACTTTATTCAGAATCATAGCTAGCATGTTCGCACCATGAGATTATGATACGAAAGTGTTCAGGAAATAAATTTATGTTGTTCACGATGTTTACACCTGAACATCAATTGCAATTATAGACGATACACTTTAAATTCATTTACTGTTGTCTCTTCTAGGCCTAATGGTAAAGGGACACATAACAGTCTTTATTTTTAAAACTGTAGAAAAGTAACTATTATGTCGTAATCACATTGAGTAAATTTTTAGAGCATTTACTAACAAGAAAAACCAACTTATAATTGAGTTCTCAATTAGAATATAAGAATAGAAAGTTCAAAGTTCATATATTACCTTGCCTTTATTCGCCGAACTTTTAGTTAAGTTTGATGGTAAAAGTTTTCAGAAAAATCAGTTTGTAAAATAGTTTTCCACTAGGCAAAATTACGAAAGTATTAGAAACTAGAATTAAATTAATTTGATTGACCTTAAATGGTGCTCTGTTACTCCTAACTCACTGCACGTGCTGGGAAAAGCAGGATATAGTCCCAATCAGTGAACTGACCTCTTCTGTGGTATCATGAATACAGACTACGACAAAATAGACACTAAAAATAAATGTTCATCTTCTGAGAGCTTAATGTACTTCCATGAAATCAGGGTTTGCCCCGCGACGCAGCGGCGATGGCTTTCTTGCTGAGCTGGTGTCTCGGGAAGGTATTCGCCCCGACGAATCCTGTACATGTGCTTCAGAAATCTTCGCCCTTCGGAAATGAAAACGGCATTTTTAGCGATTTAGACAAAAATGTTACATCTAATCAGGAAAAATCCGATTCAGACGAAGCAGGCAATGTAGAGGAAAAAAATGCTTCGGGCAGCGACGATTCAAAAGAAGCAATATTCGAAAATGACGTGAGAATATAAATTGAAATTGAAGAACGTAAAAGCATGCGCACGATCCCCAAGAAAGTTTTGAAGAAGCTGTCACTAACTTATGATGAGTATGAAATGACTGTGCTGGTTCGTCTTTTCAAGCCTCGGGCCGTTCAGCTGACGAGCTCCCGAGTGCGAGTGCAGTGGCTGGACCAAGCGTAAAGTACCTCCAGGCGCTCTGGACACTCGGCGGACTATGAAGACCACCTGAGCTTCAAGAAAGTGCTCTCGGAACAGAGTCTTGCTCAATCTGTGATATAATTCCAGCTACTCAATAACGGAGTGTCTGTTGGTCAATTCACTGATAGATTGTGGGTATTCCTAGAACGAGGCAACTACAAACGTACCGCTGTAGCAGTCAACGAACTTTTAACTATGACAGATCCATAAAATCACGTCATTGTGGGTTATTTATTGGTTTCCGTGGCTATTACCTCAAGTTAAGGAATCATGGATCCGTTGTTGCATGAGTTGCCAGACGAATCCGAGAAAACAGAAATTATAGCGCCGGTAGATCACGTACCAATAAAAGCATCATTGGTAGTTGACATGTATAGAATAGAACACTTACCAGACATGGACTACCGTTCAATTTTCCACAAGAATAAGGACCCAGTTGATCCTTATGTGCGCATCAGACTCGGACCTCACCAAATCGACAACAAGAAATGGAAGTAATCTAACACTGCTAATCCAATCTTCGGTCATCGGCTGTCGATCGAATACGATCATCCCAGTGTGGCAGATAACGTCATAGTCGAAGTAGTGGATGATGATCCAGGGAGAGACGATTCTATTGCAACTCTTTGTCTTCCGATTGTTTTTCTAGCCCCTCCTGTCAACGGATCACCCGCTCCTCACGCTCATTTCGGGCCAGCTTGGTTGCCGCTCTACGGAGATGTAAGGCAACTGGAACAGCAAGTCAAAGACCCTAAATTGGCCAAACAATACGCAGATGGGAGTATCGAAGGTTGTCATTATCGTGGCAGAGTGTTACTCAGCCTTAAATCTGTCTACGGTTCCCCGTTGACAGCACAAGAAAAGCTATCTTCGTTCGAAATCACAACTCTTGAGTAGCAGTTGCCGGCACCTCAAAAATATTCGCTCCGGTTGTTTGTTCATCGTGCTCTTCTTCACTACAAATTAGCGGATGATCTTGTGGCCCTGGAAGCAAGCATTGGTTAATCGTCAGAGATGACTGCTTGGAAACCATGCATGAGACGGTAATTTGAGGAGCCTTACGTCGAGTGGAATATAAACACTACGGAAAACTTGATCGGAGAAGGGCTTTGCCTTTGGTAGCCATGCCTCTCGCTTGATTTTTGGGGACCTTAGTCCTTATGGTAACTAAAAAGTCGTCTCGTATTTAAAAAGACGATCGCAGAGCTTACTTCCAAAATAGGGTAGCTAAGGAAGTAAAATGACACTGATGATCTTTCTGAAAAAACAGGAGAAATCATAACTAATGTTTCGACGTATCTCAAAAATGAATATTACGCCTTGATTCCAGGCAGGAAATAGTTGCTTAAATCGTAAAAAGAAAATATGCAACGAGAAAAAAATCGGGTTAGCCATTTCATCAGCTCAGCGGAAGCCATGGCGAGAGTATTTTCAGAGCGCAAAAAAATTTAAATGCAGAGAAAAGACATAGACACCGACTCAATTGTGCGCACTCCTCCAAATACTCTAGAAGCTACGTAAGAACAGCTGGATAAACTGGTGCAACAACTTTCTTCTTTGGTTGATAATCCTTTTATCGAGTTCCCTGATCTATTTCTATGGATTTTAAAAAACAGGAAAAAGATGCATCGAGAGGTTTATGTTCGAATACAATTAGAGAATCTCTTGCACGATAAAAAGACTGATTTAAGTGGTCCGAAGGTTAATAAACCATGGACGTTAAAACTTCACCCTTATGACTAAAACCAGGACGAAATTGGCGGCTATATAGTCATTTAGGGCTGGTTTGGGCTGCAAAGTGAATTGAAAGATTTCGTCGCACTTTATCCTCACCTTTTTGCGTATGCTCAGGCTCCGGTTGGTTACTTGAAATCTAAAACGCAGGTGTCTTCTCTAGAGGAACTTAACGAAGGAGACTTAGAAATAAAAGAGTTTTTCGATGGAAGACTGGAGGGAAGGAACAAAGAAAAGAAAACAAAATATCTGTTCACGAGGGTGAGTGCTGAAGTTGCTTATGAAAATTGAAAACAATATCGGAATGCTAGTAACAAACGTCGCATTGTGAGAACACAAATGCCGCACTAAATAGGAGTTACGAACGAAACATAAAGGAGCATGAGTAGCTAATGAGCAGCTTTTTCATAGCCCCCGTAATACCATAATCCATTTACATGAGTTTGGACGCTCTAAAGGAACTCCCAAGAGTTATTACTTATACGCTCTACCAGAAGTTGAAGTTACCAAAATCGTTGAGAAAGTTTTCTAAAAATTCGCTTCGGTGCAATGAATGATGAAGAATATTTTTTCTCATAGCATAAGCGAGTAGCGGATTTCTACAGTGTAAATGTACAGCACAACCTCAGCACTTGGCAAAGTCATCACACCACAGCTGAGCAGTCGCGTCTTCATAACGGGAGTAACTCGTGAGCAACATGCATCCAGTGAATACAAGACTTTTCGGAAAAAAATATAATATTGATCTATCGCAGTAGAGTGTACGTTGTCCTAATTTTTCATCAAGAATGATTCATTGTCAGTTTTATTTTAGCAGGTAAATTATCTTTTAGTGAAATTTTCATAAAGCTTTTCACTCAGAAAATCAGTATGTGGAAGAGCTGAGTGCATACGTCCTATCTGTGTGTCCAGCAGCGCATTGCTTTGGTGAGATATTACATTATTGAAGTAAGTAAGAATGTTTGTTAATAATTCTAGGTGTTCAAACTGCCGTCTCATACCTCAAACTCCAATAAAAGCGAAAAGCTACGAGTCGATTAAGGAAATTATTGTGTGTAGTGCAAGAAACAATATTATAGTCGCCTCTTTCTTGAGTGTAATAGGAAAATATTCGCGTATGGCGTTACATTTCAATTCGAGCAATTGGTTATTTTTAAAATGCTGATTAATTGAAAATCATACAAAATTCAGCGGTGAAATCCTGGAGAATGAAAGATTAAAGTCATTAACACATGTTTCTGTACCAAAAGTAACACGGGGTAATTGGATGACTGAACATGTTGATGAATATTAAAGCCTGTATAAAAGACTTCCAAAATGATTCCAATTTGCATTCACATTTGCTTACCTGCAAAAACAGTCAAAATTTCTTACCAAAGCTCATGAAAGTGTCATCCTCCCTCAGATAAAACTCTGACATGAATTTCAAAAAATAGTAAAAATATTTCATTGTGCATTTCAAAGGCTTTCATTTAATGGACCATGTTTAAGCTGTTCATATTACCCACACTTCAAGAGAGAGTGTCCGCACTTCAGACAGAAGAGGGAGACATTCCGCCACATCCGTTCGTATTGACTGGAATTGCGTAGAGAAATTGTGTTTGAGCGTCAGCGCTATGGCCGCGTGACCGTCGTGCGGGTGTTCCATTACTCACACAATCTCAAGGTGAATGTTTGACCGCAGCCTCTCCTGGGGTGGGGAAAGTTGGACGTGCGATCAAACTTGGTAAGCTACTGAAAAACTTCTCCTTTAATCAATACAAATGAAAGCTTATGACTCGAGTTCATAGAGACCCAACCAGAAGCGCGAACTGCGCATCACACGAAATGCTGTCTGAGCCCGTTTATCAATAGCATAAGGATTGTTGACGTTTAAACCAATAGAAACGTGGCGAATTATATGTTTGGGAAAACTAAGCCATACTAAATTAGGATATGCACTTTTTTTCAAGCCAGAATTAAGTCTCAATATGAAGCGTCAAATATAGACCGATTAAGAAATATCAAAATCGCTTACCTATTGAAACTCAATTTTGCTGCTAATCGGTCATCATGACACACTTTTTCTGGGTAAAATCATATCACTAAATAGTTCATAGTCTAGCTTTCGGTTTTATTTCATGGGATTCATGAAATAAAGTTTCCACCTGATCCGATGCGCCTCATGTTCTCTTCACTAATATTGCAAGAGTTTTCTTCTCCATAGCAATAAAATTGCATAACAATAATTGCGGTCTCATACTTACACCAACAGTGACGTTTCACCAAGGCGTAGAAAAATTTTACTTAGGGATGACTGTCACAGTGAATATTATATATAAACTTCCAACTTTTTAGTTAATCAAATGCTTTCCCCTTTTTAATCTTCATTTCGATGAAAATGCTCCATCAAAAGAATAACAAATATAAAAAACTAGGCGCTGAGATTGATTAACAGACACTCACACCTTTTTATAACTTAATACTGTTTCTACTTCAACCTTAAGAAAGAAGATTGTTTTTAAATGTTCTGTCGTCTTTTCTGAGAACTTATGTGTGTCCACAATGAGACCGGCGTGGAGATAATGATGAAATGCTCTTTAATTAACTCTCATGTTAAGGTAGATAGCCAACATTTTAAAGGTTCGTTCGCAAGAAGAAGCGTTTAAATACTTTGAAAAATTACAAATACTTCCTTTTTCCCTGACACTGCAACACCACGTGTTCCAAAGTACGAGATGCTGCAGTGTCAGGCCGGACACAAGTTCCGACCTTGTAGGAAAACGGGTAACTTGGTGAAACAGCTTGTCTGTAAGCGTTTCATGCATTGTGTCAGAACTTCAAAGCCTGCACTAGGGGCTGAACTGCTTGTTCATGTTTAGATCTAGCAATTGGGTTCTTATGTTAAATTTACAGGTTTTATTGTACAGTAAGTCACGAGAGTGGAAATATTGATTTTCCAGTGATAGGAAAATTAGACTAATTAGATTAGGTTGCACAACACGGCAAAGCTTTGAAATGAAGGTTATAGCGAAGACAATAGACTTAAAATACATCTCTATTAAAATTAGAACGTTTCGATCATCTAGATCATCATCAGCTGAAGTCTGAAATATAAGAAATGACAAATTTAGACCGGCAATAAAAACCATTCAGTAAGTGATGTCATAATATGTACACAAATTAAAAAAAATGAAATTACGTTATACCTATTTTCAATGGATAGGATGACTGCGTGTCATTAAGGTTGGGTTTCAATTTGCTAATAAAGAGGGATTCAAGAATGCGTAAATTAAAACACGAACCTGCAGAACCTAATATTGAAAAGTTTTCAAGTGAGATAGTTGCATTGCATTTTTCAGCATGGATTCTAATAGCTGAATGGGGCGGCCTACTTAATGGAATACCAGTCCTAAAACTCCTACCACTATGTTCAAATATCCTCGTAGAAAGCAATCGAGATGTCGAACCGACACACACAGACCCACACAGTGGGCAACAGTACTTGTATACAACAGAGGAGAGCATTGAAATGGGTAGTCTATCTTTAAAATAAAAAAATGATCCTATTTTGAAATTATTAACCAAAATAACTTATGAACTCTCCTAGTGTCAAGTAAATTAACGTATTAAGCAGACCTGACAAAATTTTGCAGCTGAGGATTTTCGATCATTGCCATACGAGGTCGTTTTTTGAACGTGTTTCTTAGGATTATAGAGTGTGCGCCTGTTTGTTTGAACCATTTGTATCATCCTTAAAACGCAATTCATTTGTACGTAAAGCCCATTGCTTCATCACAATTAGAGCGGAAACGTTCTATGATGACTCATTGATTAAAATTAGTGCACTTGTGAAGTCATCAATGATGATAGTTGATTTCAGCAGCCATTATTGATAACCCCTCAACTTCTATGAGTACAACCATGGGATACGCAGAAATGATTTGGTGAAAAGGAGGTCACATTCGTAAATTTGGTCACGTGCTACGTGTGCCTGTTTTTTGTGTGTACATAACTTTACTTTAAGTATATCCGCCAAAGAAAATTATATCATTAGACACTAAAATGCCTTTCCAATAACATTTTCGGTGTAAACAAAAGTCTTCAATGTGCTTCATGTAGCCAAAATTGTTCTGAGAATGTTCCTAAATATTTGCAAGCAACAAGAGTTGAGAGTTTGGGTCACATCTATGACAGAAATATTAGCAACATCACACTAACTTTGCTGTGATGTTCGCTGTCGGTTCTACTCGCTTGCAATTTTCTGTGTCGTTTTTCTTTCAATTCCGTCACTTTTGTGAGAGCATAATAGATTAATCGCTCTCTGATCTCTTGAACAATACAGAGTGAGTAATGAGTGAATCAGTAACGCAGACTTCACTATACTTCTTTAATTATTCTGCCTTTTATCTCTCAAGTGCTCGAAAATAGCAGCCCTATTTTCAGGTCAGAGCTATAATTTACACAAGGGAACTGCACTTGGAAGAACTGTCAAACGAACATCTTTTTTTCTTGCTAGTCCTCTATTTTTGGTTAGGTTAGCTTACGAATGAATCTCAATGAGGATAAGATATTGAAAATACAATCTAAAAATATGCTAAATTCACGGGATATTCTGGTATTTAGTCATACAATGTGTGCAGGGCACGATGGGACAAGGAAGCCAACCAACAGTCACGTCATGGAATAAATAGTGTTTTTGTACATAAACTTTTTGACTTCTTAACACTTAGGCTTCTTTCACACTTCCTAAGCTAAGAATTTAATTTAAAATTATAAATCACTGTAATTGGTAAGACATCAGATCATCATTAAGTGGGCACATTCACGAACTTGAACAATCTCGAATCAAACCGACTCTTTTGCTCCTCTCCCTGTTTTAGATTAAAAGTTTTTCATTTAATTTTTTTCACAAGTATTCAGTTATTAATTCATATTCTAATGGCAATATGCACAGCTGTATAATTTATTTCAGGTACTGAAAATAAGTTGAAGGCATTACATTTAAAAATACCACGTCTTAGAATTTGTTTTAACCCACTTTGATGATAGTGTTATTGTATCGATTTTGTTTCTCTAAAAATAACAAAGATCTTATATTTCGCGCTTGCTTAACTTTTCCCGTTTATCCGGGTCCTTTCTTCGAGACATTTCCCAGTCTCTTTATAAATCCCCTCTTCAACACCGCCTAAAAATGCCGCTCTAGACACAGTCGCGTCATCGGGAAATCCTCGGTCGCTTGCACCAGGGAGCGCAGTGCACCCAACGAGCAGCGGGCAACTACAGCCTTGGTGTGTGGGCGTGGCCGAGCTTCTCTGGTTAGGGAAGGAAGTTTCTAAAGCAGGATTATCTTTTTCTTCAACTTGCAGAAAGGAAATGATCTCAGTTCATTTGCAAGACGACAAGAGCAATAATCCAGTACGTTTTCAATTTTCGGTCTAAAAATTTTGCTTCAACAATTCAACTAAGCAATTTGCTCGCAATCTTTCATCAAGACCCAAAAAATGCGTGTTTTCTGCAATAGACAGAATTAATATCGAGCTACTCTCCTTAGAGGGAATGAAATTATTGTGCCAAGCCGAGGTTACGGTAGATTTTTAAAACATGCTATTTGAAGTTCAATCGGTACACGTTATTCAAATCCTGAGGTAAAAATGTTCAGAAAATACTCTGACATGGAACACTTCATCCTTCGGCATCTTACACGCTATGGCAATACTATAATTACCTAAGCTATTTATAATTACCTAAGCTATGTATAATTACCTAAGCTATGTATAATTACCTAAGCTATGTATAAATACCTAAGCTATGTATAATTCCCTAAGCTATGTATAATTCCCTAAGCTATGTATAATTACCTAAGCTATGTATAATTCCCTAAGCTATGTATAATTACCTAAGCTATGCATAATTACCTAAGCTATGTATAATTACCTAAGCTATGTATAATTCCCTAAGCTATGTATAATTACGCGAGGAAATGGTTATCGCACATACCAAGGAAGCGAACGACCGAGGGCTGCACTTAAGCACTGGTTTCTTTCCTCACCCTCCGATAATATTTAGCTAAGCTGCTCCGAAATGTGTTTCACTGACCTACGTTCAAGGCTCCATGTTTTCCTCGTGACTGAGACATGAGAGCAAGTCATTTAAAATACTTAAAGTACGCATGAAATGCAAAATCAATGAGTTATTGACAATTAAATATTTAACCAGTTCCAATTCAGTGTAATTTTTATTTCAGCGACAGAGAATATTTAATCTGCATAGAGCAAAAATAGCTTGCTCCACAGGAGCAGCAGCGAACGAATCATGCTCACAGAGACGAGTTTCCGGATTTTCCGTAGCGGTCCTTGACCGTCGGATTACTCTGCGCACGGTGAAATTTGTCGACGATCGGGAGGTCGTGTAATCTGCTCGTCATTTCCCAGGACACACCACTGTAATTAATCACTAAAAAATCAAAAACATCAGTATTTCAAATAAAATTTAGTAAGTTACATTTTGCTAGTGTGTCAAGTCCTTGTTGGGTTACCGAAACTTTGATTTAAAATGTTAAAAAATTTAATATCATTTAAAAGTTCCAATTTCAAGGGAGCTTTCATTTTCTGTGCATTTGAATACTAAATTCATGTTTTATGGCATTAGTTAAGAACGTTGTGCTTGACTGCTCTCAACTCAGATGCAACGTAACTCAATGTGTGAATTAGCTCGAGTGCTCCCTCTTGTTAGAAGGTATAGTGAACCACAATGACATGAAGCACAACTCTGGTAATGACTAAGAGGTATTGTGACGAAGCTTGTTTAAACGCATCAAAATGACTAATCGCATACGAACACTATTGTTCATCTATCAGAACTAACTCGGAATTAATTTGATTAAGCATGGGTCTTACATTGACGCAATCTGAAACTTTTAACAGTTTTCAACACTTTCTAAACTTGATTCGATTAACCTCTGAGTTCAACGCAAAATTCAGTCCTTAGCAATATTTTTAATGAGTAGCCCATGATCACAAACCGTACACTTGAGAGACCTAATTCATGAACTCATTAGCACCTATTTCCGTGTAATTCGTTTGTAAAACAATACTTCTAGGTAATCGTAATTAGCCAGTGATAACCGTTAACACTTCGCAAAAGAATCCAAATCCCGCATAGGAACAGCAAAGAATCCTGTTACATGAGCGTTTCAACGCTATAGCTTGTACAGCGCGAAGCCTTCACATTAATTTTCCAGCAATTACTGAAGAAGTGAAACGGTGCAATCACAAAGCGTTGCAATAATTTGTAAGGGTTCACAGTCGTTGCCTACAGCAGAAGTTTGAAAGACATGATAAAATTGCGATAATGCAGATTGTTATGCCATAGAAATTGGAAGACGGCATGCGGAAAACATTTAGGTAGCTTCAGGGTGTCGTTAAGGCTATTGAGATTTTCAAAGTAATGTCATATTTAATTTATTTATTTGAAAGTTTAGTCTCATTATGATTCTAGCGTTGTTGTATGTGAGAGTCAAAATATATACTTGTAACCAACTGCAATCAATGTATTAATTGTCCCTCAATTTTCTATGTTTTCAAATTGTGCCCATATATATAAAAAGTTCTTACAAGCGATTTAGGTACAAGCATGGAGTCTGTTTGCCCTGTAAAAATGAGCTGTATCGGCTTGATGAATTCTATGAACAACAGAAAAGTACGCAGTCAATAACCTCAAAAATTCCGTCTTGAAACTGACTGAGGCCAAATTACGTATCCAATATCCCTCATATTAAAACCCTGCAGTCAAACATTTTCATTGGGTGTCACCAAAAGAGCACTTGGTATCCATTTCAATAGGGAGCATTGTATGATACGTGTAAGTGGTGAAAGGTCATGAATAATCAGCGAGCGGAAACAGAAGAAATGAGTCGCTTTTGAACAATGTTGCAAACAATCGTTTTTGCGCTGCGAAAACAACATTCGAGTCCACGCTCCCAGTAAAGATTTATATTCCACACGCAATACATAAGTAAAACCATTTCTTTACACCATGACTATTGACAATTTTCAACACAAACACATGCGTGGAAGTATAAATTCAATGACTCTAAGGTATCCTATGGAAACATTATTCTAATGTGCGAAATTGATTTTATCCTTGACACAATTATTGTCTCCATTTAGTTGGTAACGCTGGTCCTACAACCGGTCAATAACGATTGTATGTTTAGGCTCATGTGTTAGATATATACATTATATATATAATAAGGATATGTGGAGGATATATTTAAATGTACAGTCAGCGACGAAATTTTTCGTACACCTCTCGTCTTTCAAAACTTTCTAGAATTTCAAAACTTTCTTCGTCTTTAAGATGAAATATTGTTCCATTCTTCAATGGCGATGCTTTTCAATTCCTGAAGATTCTTTGGAGCTCCCTTGTTGATGTTGACTTTTAATTCCTGCCAAAATTTTCTGTGGGATTGAGATTAGGACTCATCGAAGACCATGGCAATAGATTCTTCTAATTTCTTTGGAGCCAGCTACTTGTAGACTTGGCCGTGTGCTTTGGGTCAATGTCTTGTTGAAATACCCGCCGCCTTCCAAGTCCCAAACTATTAGTTTAAACCTTCAGGTTTGCGTCTAACTTAGAAAATAGTCATCGGAGTTCATCTTTCCTTCAATTACAACCAATTTTCCAGTACCCGATGCAGCAAAACAACCCCAAAACATCAGTGATTCACCTTCGTGTTTAACGGTTGGCACAGTGTTCTTCGGCAGGAAAGCTTCACCATTCTTACGCCAAACCTTCTTCCCGTCATTGTGCCTAAAAAGCTCGATTTTGGTTTCGTCACTCCATAATACTCTCTCCCAAACGCCTCTGTCCTTATCCAAGTGTGACTATGCAAAGTTCAAGCGAGCAGCAACATGACATGGGTCGTGGAGTGGACTTCTCCGAGGTCGGCGTCCGTATAGGCCTTCATTGTTCAGAGCGCTGGATTGTGCGATTGCTCACGCTAGTTCCCTGAGCGTTCAATCTCTCGGCAATGTTGTCTAGCTTCACTTGTGGATTAGCGTTGACCTCACGACACAATTTTCAAGAAGTTCTCACCAAGAGTTTTTGTTTGCGACAACGCCCAGGCAACGTTTCTACAGTACCAAACTTAGCAAACTTTTTATAACAGATTGTACTGTAGACCTTGTGATGCTCAAACGCTTGAATATGTCGTCTTAACTATTTCCAGCTTTGTGGCAGTCAATAATCTTCTGTCTGAGGTCCACACCGAGTTCCTTAGTTTTTCCCATCGTGGCGCTAGTGTACGAATGACAAAGCTTTCCTCCTCTGGCTCCCCGTTAGCTCTGGCATAATTTTCTAGAATTATCTCACATTTAAAATATTCAAAAACATTTTAAACACAACTTTTTTTCAATAAAACAAGTATAACGGTAAAAACTTCTCACTGAAATGTAATGTTCTCAATTGTATGAATAATTTTAATTTTTTCGTGTTTCTGAAGGTCAGCTTGTGGAATCTTTCAAAAATGATATTTTGCTCTAGATACTTCGTATTATGGTCACTAATATGTGCTTCGCACCCTGTGAAAATCTTATGCCTGTGGCAAAAACAATTTTTGAGAAATTCTGAAAAAATTTGAAAGACGAGGAGTGTATACGAATCATTTCGTCGCTAACTGTACATGCATGCTAAAATTTGAAAAATATCTAGTTTAGTCGACTTTCCATAATTAATATATTTTAATAAATAATATACTATAATTCAATTTATTATAGTTTATGGGTATTAAAAGCCTAGTTTAGTTTCACTGCTGTGTTTTCTATTTATTTTGAAACTGTATTGAGAAATGGTGACATCTGATACATTGGTTACATCACCGAATAATCATTAATAGCGCGCTGTAATTTATGAGATTTCTTCTATTACGTACATGACTTACGATGAAAATAAATAAACGTGGTATGAATGCTCGTATTTCAAAAAGTTAACGAGGGTAAATTATGAACAACACGCATGTGCAAAACTCTGGCCTTGAGTACATATTTTGAACGTGTTTTGTTGGGAGAACCTAGAACGCCTAGCTGCTAGTCCTGCAAGTGATGATGGCTCACCCTTGCCCTGTCATAATGTGCGCCCTCTCCCACACTTAAACTTCCCTTAATACTATTGCTAGACAATGCCGCCGTGGAAGCCAAGTCACATCATTTTAAATCATTTTTTTTATTACTTGGTATTTTTTACGTTTCATTTTTTAGCTTACTCATAATATAAAACTGCTGGAAAAATCCCATTCCCAAAGATATTTCTCATAGCATTCACGCTAGATATCAGCACTCCATCAATACTTTCAATCCTCCTATCTTTAGTGTTCTTACCCTAGGCAGCTAGAGTGTCATCCAATATGTTCGCAGTTAATAGCATCCTTATGTCGTTATTTTGAGGAATTTTGACATCACGTTTTAGTATTAGAACCATTTTCCTTTCATATTTTCACTAGCATTTTAAGCTTTAGTTTTTGTTCATTCAAATTTTTTTCCATTTGTCATGTAAATGCACTACCAAAATATCGTGAAAGAATCTTCAAAAAAGATCAGGAGTAAATATTATAACTGCGTCAGTGAAATAATCGTGTGAATTTTGTAAGTGTTTGTAAATTTTCGTCTGAGAAGGTTAAAGGAAGCTCTGCTGCTGACGAAGAGATACACACAATCCCACACTCATCAAGATGTTTGTTGAGCCTTGCACTGTCTTCGGGTGTTTTGCTGTTATTGTATGCGTGTGTGTCTACACCTGTGATCAGCGGCTGTAATTGAATACGGAAGATCTCCAGTACAGCCTTGACTTGTGCTGAGTTAGGACATTTCGCAGCAACAAAAGATAACAAAAGCGCCTGCTGAACAACAGCTGCGTAGCCACGATCATGGATGAGATGTTGAAAGGGCAAACACTTTTATACGCGAAAGTTTGCGTCCAGATTCCCATTTACTACACAGTTACGCAGTGAGAAATTTGTACTGATTTCACTTAATGTTGATACATAAATTATTTTTTCTGCATATTTTTAAAGAAGGTATAAAATATAGAGCGATCTAAAACGTCCTTGTCGTTTTACAACATTCAAAAAATTTCCTACAGTTGTATTTTTCCACAGTTATTGAGAATTTTCACACAACTGTGCATATTCTGTACTGCACAGATACCGTACACTTAAGTGAAGCTAAATTGGTTTTTAAGTGAAATTTGTGAATATCTTTATATCAATATGAGAATAACTCGGGCTACATGATGACGACATATATGCAGAAAACAGCTATAAAAGCGTTTTGTGAAGTGAAAGATGAGTCAAAAACTCTAAGTTTGGAACCAGTACAGGTGCAAGTTTTCTAATGCAGGTAAAATAATAGCACATGTTAATACGTTAATAACAGTTGTAAATTTATTAATTCCTAACTCCGTTTGCAAAAAAAATCTTCGACTTAGAGTGACCAAGTTAGTTATTTCTCATAATCTCCTAAAACCTGAAAAATAAATATTTCAAGTTGTCTCTTCATTTCACATATTCTGTGTCGGTGCACGATGCATAGGTGAGCGACTCAAAGTAATCACTCATGTATCCTGCAGATGTAATTTTCAAGTTACTTCAGTTTGGAAAATAAACTTAAATTTTAAAATGTTCATCGCATATAAAGCTTCCTACCAAAATTGATAATTTTTTATCCCTATGAAACGCCTTATTACTTTCGGGAACACCTTACTTTCTCACATACGTAATAAGGTTTACTGTGTTTGAAATTCCTTTGATCAGAAAAAACTTTCATTGGAACAACTAAAGATAATTGTCTACATTTTTTAGCTAAATTTATGAAATTTGTGGAAATTTATTTAAAATCAAACCTTAATATTTGTACGTCAGTCAAAACGCCATATTTGTACAACGTTTTGATACCTAACCCCTTACTTGCTCATCTAAAAGATGATTTATTGCAGGCACATTGTGCAGTGGAAACAGTTAATAACCGCATAATTCACTAAAAATCAATTTTAATTTTTTTTCTTGCTTTGACATGTTTTACATTAACTGAAACCGTTACCTAGCAGTCACTTGCTTCTATCATTTCAATTTTTTTCGTCTCGATGAACTATCATGAATGAGGGGCTTACCCGTAATGCAGAGCAAAGATCCGGTATACTGCAAGATAAAGCCCAGTCGAGCGTGGTACCGACACCCACACGTCTCCTCCCGACCGCCGCAAGGGCAGGTCTGCTGTGACGTAACTGCCCCTGTGAGTATGTATAGGTGTGACCCTCGTGGTTCCCTTCAGTCTTGCTTTGCTCACGAGGCAGTAGGGCGGTGTGCTGCACCTCCAGACGACAACGCTGTACTGTAGTTGGGCTTCAACATTACCTATACAATAACGCTGTTCATTCCCAGTGGGTTTTCATTCATCTTTAGTTACTCGCAGGGCAAGTAAATTTTAAATGTATTTAATGAATCTTGTTTAAAAAAGTTAATTAAAAAATTACTGCGCACGTTGACTGTTTTGCCCAATGATTTCAACTGCGCCAGTTTCTCGTAGATTGGTCAAAATTTGAATATTTATAATGAAATTAGGACTGGGGGAAAAATTATTGAGAACATCAAATACGTAGAATAAACCGGAAAACTTCACTGGAAGAATTGCATAAATTTTAATGCTAAAATTTCTAATTGCGCGTTAGGGAATTTTTTTTCGTTGTTGCCCTTCCATTCCAATACTTTTGCTTTTGTCTTCATCTGTAACTCCCGACAAACTGAGCGGAAATTCGGACGATAGGCCAGGCCAGTTTCAAAATTGGGGCTTCCTGTACGCAAATCGCAAACGTCAATTTATCGCAGAGTTGAACTGAGTTTGGAATTGTTTTTTATACAAAGAACACTATTTCAAAATGGAAAGGGAAAGAATATAAATACCCACGATATCCTATCCATAGCTAACGCAAGCCGAGCTATAAATATTATTAAATATTTAGAAAGCTTTCAACCTCTAAATAATCACTTATCTGTAAATATATGTTCTCAGTTTGGTGGTGGAAATATCTTCGTCTACAACCCGAGTAACATCATCAAATGCGCTTTCAGAATTGGCAGCAATCTAATCGGTTGCTGAATCTACCTCTTCTCTGTGAAGCATCGAAATACTCTGTTTTCATCTGTGCCCAAAGAAAGCCTTTTGAAAATTAAATGCAAGAAAAAATTTCTAAATCGCTGTTCAAATTTAGCTTCTGCTTTAATTATTTTGGGTGCTACTGTAAATGTATATGTATTTGTAAATGTATACTGTATTTTGGGTGATACTAGTATCTTGCTTTCACACAATGTTGAAGTATTTGATGAAGTTCAGAATAGTGGCCGGACGAAACGTCCCGAGTGGCTATTTTCGCGTAGCTACGCAAATCCCTCGCACCAGTTCTCAGTGGAAGTCCAACTGTAATTAATTCAAAATAAACACACTAAATCTGAAGGCCAACTAGTTCAGATCAAATAATTCTAAAAAATACATGCCAAGTAAGTTTATTACGCAATTTCATCGTAGCAATGTATCTGGTATGTTGAATAGTTATTTAATAGGTAATGAACCACTTTATACGTGTACTGGCAACATCGAACACGTGTTAAGAGAAAATAATTCTAGCAGAAAGATTGTGAATATGCAGTTTTCTACTGATCTTATTACGCTGAATTACAAATGCCCATCGATCATTCTTTGATTGAAATCGATTTTATATCACAAAGAAAGCGACAATCATTCTCAGTTTCAATATTTAGTTCTATTCAAAACTAAATTTACCCAGGTAGAGTTTAAATTGTTATGACAAATTCATTTTTCTGAGCTCTCACATAAGTGTGCTAGTGACAGTCTATTTGATGTCTTGTTAAAGTATAAAAAAATTATGGTTGATGTAAAACTGAACTAAAAACGATTGACTCAGTGCTATGCCCGAACAATATCTCTGGAGTCCGTGAAATTTTTACTTAGCACAAAAAAACACACCTAATCATTATTTAGGAAAATGATGGCGACAACGATCGATCCCATACACTTGGCAAGGAAATCTGTCACTTTTAAATTTCTCACCATAAAACACGGATGTGACATTGAAGGGGTCACCCCTCTCGTCACGGAACGCACGCCCAGCTGCGGAAGTGCTCCGGTTTTTGTGCGTCAAATTCATCAATTTTAAACTGAACGATACTTTTACGCAGTAAAATTTGAGTCCTGAACGTTTTTAGGAGCTCTAGATGGTACATTTTTTTAATCTTTCAATGCGGAATAGCTGACGCAGCACAGAATATGAGCGAATTTGTTCCTAGATGTGATACTTAATTGAAATTCATGTGGTTCTTTTTGGTATTAGTCTCGAGCTTTAGCTTCACTTTTCATCATAAATCATTTATAACAAATCCAGCGTTTTCAGGAAAGTGTTCTTTTTAACTGATTAAATATTAACACCTGAGCTTGGACTTCTCGGCATCGCGCGCGTCTTCGATACTCGAGAAGATGAAGGGAGGCTCTGTCGCCTTGGCTGCCACGTGAGTGAAACATCCAATCTTTCTATTCATTTTAAGTAAAATTTGATAACAAAACACACGCACTCCTAATGATATTTCGTATAAAAACATAGATACTTGCGTGTGTGTTGTATATATATACATGGGTGTGTGTATGTGTGTGTATTTCACTAGGATGTAAAACAAGTCCAAGTTTACCTCATGATTTCTACTTTCATTCATAGATAACGTTATTGGTACACGTTGAGCATAGTATACATTCTGGAACGTGTCTTTCGAGCACAAATTTAACTTTCCTTAAGATATCATTCTACTTAAGTCTTTTAATTTTGAAAAATTTATCGATCATTATTAATGAATTTTGACGTCTTTGTACAAGAGTGACATCATATTTAGGACGACAGCGTTACTTTCTATTTTTTGCACTCTAGAAAAAACAAGCGGTAGCGAAGGAAAGCAATATCATAAAATTGATTTAGAATAATATTCGTGCACTTGCAGAGCTCTGGAAGGCATTATTTTGACGAACTAAGCGCTTGGCTAGGATAAAAAATTCAAGTCATTACCATTGAGTACACTCCTGAATTTGACAGACCTAACCTGGCCCTAAGAAATGCTGAAAGCTGTTCAGAGTCGTTTTATAAGATGCATTTCGCTGCTAAGTTGCCATTGTGTATAAACAATTTTAAATTGTTTGAAATTATTTAACCTGAGCGCCACAATAGCGCCTGATTGAAAAAGAGGTTAACACTGACTTTCTCAACGGTGTTCAATGATTTTGTTCTCGCTTGAGTTTTTTTACACTTTTCAGTGTCGTCGAATAAAATGGTGTGAATTAGGTACCCGTGAATTCTTTTTAGTATGAGTAGAGAAACTCATCAGAGGTAAGATTATTTAACTTTTTGCTCTAGCCTTAATTTTTGCTAAACCTTTTCTAAAATTGAAGAGTTTATCAAGCTGTTTTTCTAATATGCCATTTTGTGTGCAATTAGAAGTAGTAGGCAACAACATCGCGAAAATCGTGCCATGGAACTTCGTAATCTACTCTGCTCCCTTAGAAGGCCAAGGTTCGGTAGGCAATAGGTTTAGGTTAGTTGAGTTTGTCTACCCTACAAAATAAGGAGAGCAGAGCGCCTCCAGGGGAGGTAATGTTAGGTTACCTCAACTACAGCAAGTAACCGAGGTAACAACAGTTAGGTTACCTCAACTGTAGTAAGTAACCGAGGTAACAAGTTAGGTTACCTCAACTACAGCAAGTAACCGAGGTAACAACAGTTAGGTTACCTCAACTACAGCAAGTAACCGAGGTAACAACAGTTAGGTTACCTCGGCTACAGCAAGTAACCGAGGTAACATCAGTTAGGTTACCTCAACTACAGAAAGTAACCGAGGTAACAACAGTTAGGTTACCTCAACTACAGCAAGTAACCTATAGGTAACAACGGTTAGGCTACTTCGGGACTACTTCCTTACGTGCCCACTTAACTTCTTTCGGTTTTCATGTCTTCTTCCCTGTATCTTCTTTGTCTTTCCTTCCTCTTCCTTCCTAATTTGTTGCTGCTATGCGCAGGGCATCCTGTTTAGGAACACTCCTCGTGCCCAGATTTCCCCCTTTTCTGAAGTTCATTATAAAAATTTTTTTGCCTCCTTTGCTCATTTTTACTGCAAGTACAATGTTAACGCAACAAATCAATTTAAAGATATTGTCAACGTTAGATTTTCTTCTATATCCCTTCGTTCTCAATTTCTCCGCCATTTTACATAAATTTATGATTTGTAACGAGACGGAGAAGAGTTTAGAAACGATCTCTAAATCGTTGTTCAGGAGTTGTTTTGAATTAATGGACCTGCTTTGTAATTAGGTCGTGCATGAATAGTATGTTTACCACCGCCGGGTTTTCCAAGTGCAACGTGACAGTGTACTTCTGATTCATGGAGTCCTTCTTCTGCGAAAAATAACTTCAATTTAATGCCAACCGAGACATGTTTTACAACGCTAACTGTGTAATTATTGCCAATGTTTGTCATCAACAAGTCTGAGGAGGTATTAAATTTTCCGTGGGAGCTGGGGTATTTCCCTTTCTCTCTCTCTGCTGCAACTTCCATTTAATTGTGCAACTTTTGTAGCTGCCAAGCGTTCAGGAAGCGAAGGGAGTTTCAGACTTTGTGGAGCTCTTCTGAAATTCCAGGATTGGAAAGAAATGTTCCTGTTTTTCATATGGTCTTTAAAACGCAGTATCATTCAACGGTAATATAGCAGACGTGCTTTGTCATGCTCAATTCAGGTATTCTTAGGACAGGCGGTGAAAGTTTATATAAGCTTTACAAGTTCACGGAGTCTTTACGTGCTCTTATGCAACATTAATTACGTAGTCGTAGGTGATGCGTCACTCTTACTTTCTGAGTGCCTGTCCGAAGGCAGTGATTCTCCGTTTAGCTTGCAATCTAAAGCGTCGGTGAAATGCAGTTTTGAAGCAAGTGCTGCAAGGCTTTTCGCAAGTAAATGTTAAACAGAAGTTGAAATCTAAACCCAGTCACTGGAAAATGCAGCCATGACGCATGCAAACGTAGGCCCAGAAGAATGGGGTCGCCCAAGCTCGAAATTAAATCAAGTAAACACGTTCAAAGAAATTATAATTTGTGCGAGCCAACTCAAGAAACTCAAGGTTAGTTCGTTGTGCTCACTCCAACGTCAGTTGACTAACTTGATGTTATTGCAAACTTTTCTCGAATCTGCGTTTTAGAGAATCATCGTTTTGTATCTTCCATACTTTTATTCCATTACAACCGTCGCATGAACCTACAGAAACAACCCTGAGAGCTTAGAACACACCTGTAAAGGCATTTCTGTTATGCATCAGTGCTTACAGATTCGCTTAGAAATTTGGTTCAAAAGTGAAAGCAATTTTGAGGCTGAAAGTTGAAAAACTGTTTAATCACTAAGATAAATTTAGGGAAAAACAACTGGAGAATAACTTTTGAATCTGCGGTATCAAATTTTGTATTATATTTTTCAATGCAATTCTGAACAGTTTTTTTCAAGGATAGGTGAAAAGCCAAGTATTATTTGCCGTGGTAATTATTGTGCTTCGTTTTTGTTCGATGGCTTTTGTGCACCCAGTTTTTATTCATACTGAGGAGAAGAAGATAAACAAAATTTTTGTATTCTCAGCAGGAATTTCCCTTACATGTTTTGCTGTTCGTACAAGACTGCATAGAAGCGGAGAAAGTAAAGTCGTTACCGAAATCCCTTTTGGCTCCTGCGTGCGCCTTCATTTCCTTCTCAAAATTAACTCTTGCATGATTCTTCAGACCCCCATTAAAGCTAGTACGAAATTTGTGAAGCAGTGAACCACAAGCATTTCATGGCATTACGTTTCCATGATAGTCACTTTTTTGTGTGATTTAAAGCTGCAATATTTTGGAAACTAGATTTTGGTATAAATTTAGTAGGACAC
Source organism: Platorchestia sp. MABIK (assembly GCA_014220935.1). Classification (NCBI taxonomy): domain Eukaryota; kingdom Metazoa; phylum Arthropoda; class Malacostraca; order Amphipoda; family Talitridae; genus Platorchestia; species Platorchestia sp. MABIK. The sequence continues at coordinate 40,126 of JACJUY010002065.1, forward strand.
ATTTTTCAAAACTCGCAGCGTCGCAGCAGAATAGGAAGTAATATTTACGTTGTGCCATCAGTCATGAGGAGCCTTTCGACATCTTGTACTCATTTAGTGACAGCAAAACTGTTGCATCAACTTTTTGTTGGACCAATTCCCCATCGATATTTTATCTGACTTTCGCTTTGTTGATTCCACAAATTTCGCGTTCTCATCTTCGATCTCGTCAATGTTCTAAAACTGGAGCTTTTTTCAAGTTTCAGTTTTCAGAAATGACGCAACTTTCAAGAAAGATAACTACCTAGCAAGCGTTGAAGTTCCCTCGCGTCGTTGCAATACCATGTCAGCAATACCATGTCAGCAATACCATGTCAGCAATACCATGTCAGCAATACCATGTCAGCAGCATTTCCTGGACTGTGTCGGGAACCTCCAAATCCATAAGTCAGTTTGACAACCCTGACCCTTTGAAAGGTTTGTGTCTGGGGCGGGCAAACCCCTCTCTCCTTACATGTGCATGCTGATGGTGCTCCATTACCAACATTGCCATGCGCAGTTCATCAATTAGAAGCGTGTAAACGCCAATGAATATCTTCGAGGAAGTACAATATGGTCAATTAAAGCAGCAAATATAACCCTTTCAACAGTAGTGGGGAAACAACGGATTTAATTTTGAGACCCTGGTAATTTTCTCACCTTCAGCTACAAAAGCTAGAACCATTACTGTATCGAGTCAAAGTGCGAAGATTAGAAACGTATCTTGTAATGTTCCAAAATTATTCTTTTCAAAAGTATTTACCCTTTTTGCATCATTCCATGGCCTGTTTAATTGATCACATGATAAAAACCTCATTAAATGCAATCGATTTGGAATTCGTTTAGCAATTGCTCAAGTCCAGCAACGGATGAAAGTTGCTCCACGCATTTGCTCCAATTTTATGGGCAAAATGTTTTTCCTCTTAAATTATTGAAACTTGGGCCATCGTTTTGTTCTCAGCTCATTTCATTTTTACCGCTTCAAGGTTTAGCTACTTGGCATTTTGTTTTTTGCACTTATATTAGGTTCTAAGTTAGAGTTTCATTAAAAGCGTTTCGTCAACCCTCCAAAACAGAAGCCCTTAAACGACTATTTTTCTGCAGACCCACTGTGACAGAACCGCAGCCATTGCACTCAAAGCTACATTGTGTCACTCCGCGGTAATGCGGAGCCCTGACATTACCGTATCTGTCTCAGAAAGTCGTTTTTCGAGTTCTTGTATTTAATGCATTGAATTCACCCTCACTGGCATAAATGGATGTTACAAACCGGACAGAAGTTTCCATTTGAATTATAGAGGGAAATGTGAAATGCTCTCAAACGGATCAAGACTTTCACTTTTGAGGGTGAAAAGTGCCTTCGCTGTTCTGCCTGAATGGGCTTCTGTAGCAGCTATTAAATGCGCCAGGGACTTATTTGAAAGCCTTTGAATTGATTAGACTGCCCGGATTAAGAGCTGAAGTTACCTTAATTTTTGACTTGCTATTGAATCGATGTTGAATTTAACTTTTTTCCCTTATTGGTTTGTCTTGTTTGGTTTTCTCAATTGTTTTCAGTAATTTGACACAGAATTAGGCCAGAGTGTCACCTCACGTAAGATCTACAAAATTTTCGCACATGAACTCGAAGCGTTTGCCCTACTGCGCTGCAGTCACGAGTTTGGGTGAGTTTTTACATTAGTTATAAGAAGTTTAACTCGCTTCCAGCAGAGAGACACACCGGTGGTCACTGAGGGGTTATTTTCATAATGCTGCTGACAGACCTGCAGTCACTAACTCAATTTTCATAAATTCTTAATTGGAAGTTGAATGAAGCCGCAATCCAGTTAATGTTGGCTATTTTCAAAGTTACTTACAACATCTTACATTCAATTTGAATTGAATTTTGAACTTCAGTTCAACCCATCGCAGTTGACGTGTTAAAGTAATCTAAGTTTAGTGAAAGAATTTGTTTCGTCGTTTTCCGTTATTCATGTACAGTAGTCATTATTCTATTCCCTTATTTTCATGGATTTATTTCGTTTTAAAACTCGAGCTGAGAGTTAGGTAGGCCTTCTTTTGTTGAAATAAAATGTATTTTATGTTTAGAACTATCTTTTTTCGATTCACTGCTTTACTACTTTCACCTTCCACTTTTGTCTAGTTTTTTGAATCTCTTTCTCAACTCACTGTTTCTATGCACATTGTGCTTAGATTCCGTGTTCGATTATCTATCTCCATACCAAATGGTGCTAAACTCGTTCCTCTCTTTGGAGCGCCTTGATTGATTCCCATTTGTTACTCTGGCTTGCAAGGATTTTTTTTAACGATTTTACCATATTTCCTTCCGAAAAAATTTTTCTTAAACAAAATTTCCAGTATAAATCAAGTTTAGACCGAGACTGCCTTCTGGTGAGTTAGCATAACTTGCAATATGGGATCTGCAGCAATACTTTGCAATTGATTTCCAAGTATATTTATCACTGATTGAATAAATGCTCATTACAGTGGTCCAGCGATGTATTAAGTGGTCTTTCACCAGGATTTAACAACTATGGTCACGAGAAATTCGTTTTCCTGCAAAGGGGATTAGTTACCACGTTGAACGTAATGTGCCCAGCATGATCTAATTACCTTACCTTCTCCCCTCAGGAAAATACAACTATTGCTTATGGGATTTAGCGCTCCCGGATATTCAGAAGCTGTGAGGTCTGCCCAACCTGAGGGTTTGGTAGATTTTTCTTTTGTTGAAATAGAATAGTTTTTTAATACGGATTATCTTTTGTCGGTTCACTGCTCTTTTCGCAGCAACTATCATTTTCCTCTTCAATTTTTATCTAGTTTCATGATTTTTTCTAATTTGTGGTTTCTTTGCGCTGGGTATAGAAACAGAGTGCATAGATTCTCTGTTCCCTTAATTTTGGACTACATAGTGCCTTTCTCCATTCTCTCTTGGGAACATATTTTTTGTGGTTATTGATGTTTACACTAGCTCATAATGATATCTTTTCCTAATGTGCGCTGCACTGCAGCTAAAACTAACCTCGTTCTGTCTAAGTACCATCTGATTTTCATTGTGATCGTCGACAATGAAAATAAGCATTTCATTTGTTATATCACGTGCAACGAAATATCACCCTCTTAGTGGGAGAAAAAGCGTAATATAAATAATATATAAAAAGCTCAGTTTTTAGAATTAGATACGGAGTTTTTACCCGTACGTGCTTAAAACGTAAATTCTTTCCATTCTGACCATAACAGAATTTATTATTTTAAACACCGAAAAAAACGCATGTAAAACAATATTGCTTGAAGATATATGAAGAGTGAAGGTTGATTTATACCAAATTAAATAGTTAAATAGTTGGCTATCAATGGTTTCATGTTAGGGGAGAAGTGAAATCCAATCAGCTAGTGGAACTTCAGTGACAGACCTTTAAAAACGGATTTATTCATGAGAATTAACATTTTGGGTAATTTGATGAAGAATCAATCATTTTTTTAGCTGAACTGCGATATAATGAATCGATATAACCCACTAGTAATTTTGCGCTAGAACAAGTTAAAAAACATTCGGTGTTAGATACCGTCCTAAGCAGCTGCCCTAGACACAAGTCGTTTCTTCTGTTACACAAAGAGTGAAAAATGCCTCAGAAATGATTAAGGCTTTACAAGTGATCGTAAAATATATCGCTTACTGAGTACCTATGTGACGACGTCAATGGGTAACCTCGTATTTGGCATAGACATAAGGCCTGAATACCATCATTTGATCTCACAGAGGCGCAAGGAAATGAATAACCTGTTAAATCCAAGCCCAAAACCATCTGCTGAAATTGCTCGTGACTTAAAGTATATTTCAAAAGCATTTCGACCAATGTTAGATCGTTTATTAAAAACTATCTTTTAAATGACAACGAGTTTTCAAACGGCAATAAAAGATCGATGTTTTTAAGCGCCCTTCAACTTTTTTACAGCTTTACAATAATGAATTTTTTAAACTCGCTCTGACCGCAACCGTGAGCAAGTGAGGTCACTGCTGTGACAATAACGACATGCATATGGCTCTGAAGGCCGCGCTTCAGCCTCGCTCGCGTGTGCCGACCCTTGAGTACTTAGGAAGACAAGTTAGCCATTAATCGCGCTCGTCATGACCTGGAACTGGTGGTCTTCATTGCAGAAAAAGCTACAAAGAGTAGCTCTTTCTGCCATCAGGAAACCAAGCTCTGAACTTTTCCCCTCGGGTGATATAGTCTCTTGCCATCGCCGCTTCAGGAAGGGACGACTGTTACTGAATTCTCCAGTATCATTAACGCCTATTGCGCAAGTGTGTTACAGACTTGATTTTAATGGCTTTTATTCTTTGAAGTGACTGGCAAATCGTATAAATAATGATACGCGCGAGTGCCTTAATAGTTCATGTTTTCTAGTTAGAACATTCGTTTTCTTTTCGTTGTTTCGAAATACTGTAAGCGGTAAAGGACTTAGGTGATGCTAAGCAATAAAAAATACTGAGCTACGTTTTCTACATCTCTCCTGAAAGAAGGGAATTTTTCTACTTCGTAACTTGCACTCTTGGCGTTCATCTCATACATCCTCCAAGATTGGCGAGATTCCTGATCGACAATCACTTTTTTAAGCATTCGAACATTTCATGCTATTCTTCCTTTCCCTGTGAGTTAAAACTTGGAAACGAACAAAACGTATTTCCTGTGATTAAAAGCTACGAAAAATGGTATTGTGAATTCAACTTATATTGCTGATTACGTGGAACAAAATGTTCTTGACTGAAATTAAAGAATCCAAATTGAGCTTTCGAAATTTTCCTACTGCGTTTAATCCGTTCCTAATTGAACATTAGTGACATTCTGCGTTATCTTATATCAGCTTATGCATCTGAAAAGCATGGTGAACACAATGTTTCTGCGATTTGCAAAATATCGCCTGAAATTTAAATCGTTTTAGACCAAAGGGGCGTTGCGGAAAGCTTCCTTCGCGAGAAGCTATGATCTACCTTTGCGAGAAGCTATGATCTACCTTTGCGAGAAGCTATGATCTACCTTTGCGGGAAGCTATGATCTACCTTTGCGAGAAGCTATGATCTACCTTTGCGAGAAGCTATGATCTACCTTTGCGAGAAGCTATGATCTACCTTCGCGAGTTGCTATGATCTACCTCCGCGAGTTGCTATGATCTACCTTCGCGAGTTGCTATGATCTACCTTCGCGAGAAGCTATGATCTACCTTCGCGAGAAGCTATGATCTACCTTCGCGAGAAGCTATGATCTACCTTCGCAAGAAGCTATGATCTACCTTCGCGAGAAGCTATGATCTACCTACGGTAGATGAAAGCTATAAGATGACAGGCTCCAAGTTGAAGAGCGCATGCAATCCAGTTGAGGCTGGGTAGAGCTAGTTCTCCTTCTGCTGCACGGCTGCCTGGTGCAAGTGAAAGCAGGAAACTGGATGCGGACTGACTTGGAGAGCGCAGGGGCGAGACTGGCATGACGGGAAAGACTGGCATGACAGGATAGACTGGCATGACGGGAGAGACTGGCATGACGGGAGAGACTGGCATGACGGGAGAGACTGGCATGACGGGAGAGACTGGCATGACGGGAGAGACTGGCATGACGGGAGAGACTGGCATGACGGGAGAGACTGGCATGTCTCTCCCCTCAAAGACTTCAAAAAATGGGACTGGTACCGCGTAACAAAAAACGCTGCTTTTGTTCCTGCTTTAGAGATCCGCGGTAATGTTTTTGTTTGCCGCAGTTTCCCCAATTTTTTTCGATCAAGTGTGTTTTGCTTATGCTGTGGTTGTGATTATTGCCCTTTATTTCACGTTGTTTTTGAGGCTTATTCATTCTTTTGAATGCTTTTATGACAGCACTATTTTGTAGCTGTTTTTCATGATCGTTGTTTAGCGAGTATTACGAACCGCACTGTTGTAGTACCTCACAGGAGGATACAACTGATGTATCTATCGGAATTAGAGCACCCAGGAGGAAGATGTGAGGTGCCGAGCTAAAGTAGGTAGGCCTTCCTTTTATTGAAATGGAACAGGTTTTTGTTTTGTCACGGTCCGTTTTTTTCGGTTCACTGTTCAACTTTTATGTACAACTTTTATCTTGTTTCGTAATGTTTTTTCGATCTTGCTATTTAAATGCGCAGGGTTTGAGGACACACAACTCTAGACTTTAAACTCTATGGTGACAATTCTTCCTTTCCTTGGAATTCCATTGTTGTGGTAAGGGAGGCTTGAACTATCTCATAATCTAATTTTTTGCAATTGCTCCCGTGACCACTATTGATAATGAACTTGACTGATTTTTTGTTAATAGTCACACCGTCGCTGGTATTTTTCTCCGTTTCCTCCATGGTCTGTGATCTCAGTCGCGTGATACCGGTGTTACCGATGATTGTGTTGAACAGTTTGTTTCATCCGCTACTGCGGGCTCATAACCCAAATTACTTCGACTCGGTACTAGCATTGACAGTACGACCTGGTCCGTTATTACTACTTATTGTTTGCACAAATGTCCGTCGCGATCAAAGTTTTTGATGAAATCACGGTAGCAAGACCTTCTTAGACATAAGTATTTTTCTTGCATATGTTAGCCTAAATTACTTAGAAATAATCGCAAAAAAAGAGATGGGAGAGAAATGGCTGTCATAAGTATACGATTCAAATATCAGGCTGTCTTGGTACAAAGAAATCTTGTACTACCGGTCACAGAACCGAGGGGCTGAGGCCATTGGCATGACCCATGCAACTACTCCAACATCTGTCGCACGAAGCAAGATGCAGCCGACGGCCAACTTTCTTAGCGCCTGACTACGAACAACTTCAAAAGTGAACAGCTTTCAGTTCCAGGCCCTACTATAGTGCATAAATTCTGCGTGACCTATAGCTGAAGTAGCGTGTTACCCTCCATCTTATACATTCACTTTCACGCCCACATTACTGGAGTCATTGTCCCTTTCGACGCTAGGTCGTTTGGCTGCCGCAAGCCCCCCGCAAAAAATACTAATGATCCATATCACAGACGCTCATTTTTAAAGAGGACAACTTTCGCTCAGCTCTATTAATTCTTCCAAGTGTCCTTCAGAGTATCCGAATATTAATGCTGTCTTCTGGGTGCAGCTACGAATTTGGACATCAGATATTCTGAGAGCAATTTATCATGCATTTTCTCACACATCGAGAAACTTATGACTTATAATTCTCAGGCCTAACAACTCGTGTCTAGATGCGTTTTTCTGTGCTCTTGTCTTTTCGTCGAGCTGTTTTTTTGCTGAAGCTCAGCAAGCCAGCGTCGAGGACAAAGGATAGAGCGTGTTTTCAACTCGAAAGTTGCTCTTACTTGCTGCCAGACTCTCGCTCATTAGCACTTTGACTGCGGCAGGTGGAACTGAAGTGTAATATTCAATTCAAATTTAAAGTCAATTGTAGGAAGCAATGTTGAAAGTACCAAACATTTAGTGGGTCGTGTTTTCATTTAGTTTTCGTTGAGATTTGTTATTAATTGAGTTTGTGACTACTGGTTGGTCAGCAGCATAATGAAAACTCCCTTAGTGACCAAACATGGCTCGCCTCAGTCAGAGTGTTAAAACATTGCCTGTGGTCTACATTTGCGCATGGCTGTTTCTCAACTTTACTGGCACAGATTCTTCGATTCTAGCCAGTCATAAGGCACTGCAGTAAATACAGTAATAAGTAACCCAAAGGATTTTTTGACGATAAAACGCAAATAAAGTTTACTCCCCGTTGACTTCATTTCTACTACACGAGAAAATAAAATCCATCCTCGCCCTCGTTCGCATTAGCTACACTGTACAGTAGTGCACTGACTCGGAGTTCCTCTGTTCATACCGCGTACCAAACGTCCCAGCGTTACCTTTCAGGAGATACAATAATTACATCCATGGTTATGTTTCCTTAATGGGTATGGTAGTTACCGGAATGCTGGCTGCCTGAGAGTTAGGGAGGCTTAACGCGTTCACTGCGATGGATTAAACTGAAGTTCATTATTCTACATAAATTTAAATTCAAAAGCTTTAGGAAATTTAATAAATCCAAACATTGATTGGGCCCATGATATACCAGTAATTTTAAAAGATTGTTCAAACGTTTTCAAACGACCCATCGCTGGGTTGTTTGATTGATTTGATGGGTCGCAGCTGGAAAAGTTAAGCACGACCCACCGGTTGGTGGTCTCGAAGTCAATGTGCTGAAGAACTCTCTGAGTCCCTCAGAGTTAGGTAAATCTCCGAGTCCCGAGCTGAGTTAGGTGGGAGTTCTTTTTGTTGAAGTAAAATGTTTGTTATGTTAACGACCACATTTTTTCGGTTCACTTCTGTCCGTTTTTTCAGCACCTACTACTTTCTTCTACAATGTTTATCTTGTTTCATAAACTTCTTTCTCAACTCACTGTTTCTGTGTCCATTCTGCATAGATTCCACGTTCCCTTATCTCCATACTAAATTGTGCCTTCCTTCTTCCTCTCTTTGAAACGCTCTTGTTTAAGCGGTTAAGGAGGCTTAAACTAACATAAAGAAAAGAATAAAGAAAAGAGGACCTAAAAAAAGTCGTGAACTGAAGAAAAGCGCTCCGTAACGAAATAAAACCTGTTTTATTTGACAAAGGAAAAACCTTACCATCAGTTCGGGACCTCCCATCTTCCCCTCAGAGCACTAATTACCATAGACAGAAAAGGTATATCCCTCTCAGGGGGCATGCAATGAAAGTATAATTTACTTTGCACATTGCACTCCCAACACAAACCAAACGTGGGTAGTAATGTGAGACACTAACTCAACCGCAGGTATTCAAACCAGGTGTAATTCATACAAAAATAGCTTCTTACATTCAAAAATCCCATTTAGTGGAAAGTGCACAGTTACATTTATTAAACCGCTTTAACAGATTTAATAGTTACATATTTTTCTTTGATTGTCATATAATTTTTTCAAGAAACTCTCATATATGCCTTCTCGCCGCATTCACAGACGTACGATGCAGTTTCATGTTTGAGAGAGTTTAGCACTTCTTTCTAAACGCTGTCTGAGGCGAGAGAAATCCAGTGAATTGTGTTTTCTGTAAAATTTGTACCTTCTCGTCCCCTGCTGTGCTGATGCTGGTGAGGGTGCAGCAAGACGCGGAACTTAGCTTCCACAGTTGCTGGCTGAAAGATTCTGAAGCATAGTTGTGTATTTCGATAGATCTTATCCACTCTTCTTCAGTTTTTCCTAGTGAGGTGACCGATGAACCGTGAAACCTTCCTCACGATTACCATCGTTGTCCACTTTTTCCTCGTTTTGTTTCTCCAGTTTTAAAGCTATCTGTGATGCCAAGCCAGAAGAAAACCATTTTAATCCGGCTTACATTCTCATTCACTGTTTCTCTCACTAGGAATTTCTCTGGTTGCACAATTTATTTTCGCGAGCGAGTTTGCTCTGTCTCTCTAATTCGCCCTGTCAACTCTGCGAAGCGAAGTGTGCAGATTTCACCCATCCGTGTTATGAGGCAGCAGAGCTATTCGCTCCGGTATGTCACAATACCATTGTTATTGTTTTTCACTGTTTCGTTGTTTGGTCAATACGTTTAAGCAATTGCTCTGTATTTCATATCTGTAGTAAAGCCCAACACTTCGACTGCGGCAGGTAAAACTAAAGTATTAATAATCAACTCAAATTTAAAGTCAATTGTAGTGAGCTATTTTGAAAATAGCGAACGTCAGCTGGATCGTGCCTTTATAAAGTTCTGGTAATGTATTTTTGAAAATTGAGCTTGTGACCACTGGTAGGTCAGCAGCGTTATGAAAATTCCCTCAGTGACCACAAAGTGTTGAACAGTGTTTTCCGTGGCGATCAGGACAGTTTCTCTCAAATAATTTATAGCACAGAAATATTCCCGAGTAGTCAACACAGGTAACCGACACTGTGCCAACAGCGCACGATACCAAAAATATTTCGGTCTAAAGTCGTGCATTGCAGCAGCTTAAGGTGATTGGATTCTGAGCCAGATTTAGATCTAGAAAATTTGGCGTTTGTATTCCATTTAATTAACTCAGCAATTCTGATGATCACCAGAACACACCAAAAACCATTTCGTTGATTAGTAAACTGTTCATTTCAGATGAACTATTTATTAAAAGCAAATGGCAATAAAACTTACGGTTTTTATACACAAATTTCGCAGATATTTGAACTGCAAATCCTACCTAAATACTTACCAATGAATCATTTGTCAACTTAACAATTTATTTTATACCCCAACAAGTTTCATTGCCCTAAGCATGTGAAAGGTTGCCAAACACAGTGAAGACTCGCAAAGCAAACAGCAGAACGCCTCATGGAGTACCAAAAAAAGCAATTGGTTGCTCATTCCCCTCGTGAGCAACTCATTTTGCGCAGAAATGACGGCTAACCGTGTAGTAAAGTTACACTGCTCTTCCTGACGAAGCAGCAACAGAATATCCTGGTGCTCTTTACGACTGCCACTTGAAGGGGAAGGCAGGCAGAGCAGCACCGGTTCAGGGACGGTGACCTCAAAAAAGAAAGTGAAATCCAATGCTTCTGGGGGCGTTTGGCGCTTCTCCTCACTGTAGCGAGTATTGTTTTGTACCTCGTAATGGAGGCGTCTCGTGCCATTCCAAAACATTCCGCCAGTAATCGAGTGTGCTGGGCGGTAGAATAACTCGAGAGTGGAACAATTCTTTCGACATCAAGATCTCAGCCAAAAAATTTTGCAACCGGTCAGTTCGAGTTACCAGTACACATTCAACCTTACAAAACATGGTGCCTTGCTCGGAGTCTCCCATCCAAGCATATATAATCAGTTATTATGAAATATACAGAGTAAAAGATGAATCTGTACATCAATTGCTCGAGTTCGTCCGCTTGTTATCATTTCTTCTTCTGAATCAAAAGTCGTTAAAGGTCAAGCATGTGAGTAACTGTCGTTATCGATGAAAGGAATTAATCAAATGAGGATCAAGTTATTTTCTTGTGAACGGAATCCTCTCAAGGGGGCATAGAATACGTAATGGGTTCAAGTTAGTTACGTTTGACTATCGCACGCCACAGGGACAGATGCCCCTTGTGGTACCTTTTGCTAGGTAACCTCAGCTGCAAGTAGGCCTCCGGGACTTCAATCTTTTGTGCCCTCTTGATTTTCTCAGTTTTCATGGCTTCTTCACTATCTCTCCTTTATCTTTTTTACCCCTTCCTTCTTAACTTACCATTTTTATGCGCTCGCTAGGAAATTAGGAAAATACGCACAGGTTCCTCGTTTACTAAAGTCAATATTAAACGGCGCCTTCTCTCCGCTCTCTTCGGGACGCGTTTTCTGTCCCAAGGAATTATTAAACGAGCTAATCCGAACTAACTGTAATATATGTATATTTTGCTTAAAATATTCATAAAGAAAATTTTATATAGGTTAGGCACTCTTAAATGAAAATGAAAATGCAAGATATGCTACAGGAACATTAAGTAGAAAACTGCAAATGAACGAATTTGAACAACAGAGCCGAAAATATAATTTGGCAAAACTATTTTCCTTAACAAGTTTACTCTCTCACTTGGCAAACTAAGACATACTCGTTTATGACTCACTAAAAATGAGAAAAATTAGTACACATTAGTTCAACAAATTCTATTACTAAACCAAGAAATTACTTGTAAAATAATGTTTTTTTATTCAAGTTAAGGAACATATGCGTCAACTCCGTAAAAGAGATAAAAAACTCATCTTGAAACAGTTGCACGCAGGAATCTTGAAGCAGCCTGACCAGATAATTAGTGAAGATGGCGCAAGCAAGCCTTGGTTGCATGGTCCTGCCTGTGCGCCGTGAACCTATCACAGCTGCGGCCCAAATTGCGAATTTATGTATGAAAAATGCGCAGGCGAATAATTTAATTTCATTAGATTCTATTTTGTTCATTCTAAATCATTTTACTCGGAAAATTGAGCAAAATATAATTTCATGCTTAATTAAATTCCAGCGCAAAGGTAAAGGCGTACAATAAAATAACTTTTTCAGAACTGTCACTATGATCAGTACAGCATGCTTATTGGATAGCAGCGATTGAATTCTTCCAACAGGCCTCAGAGATTTCAATGCAAGGGCGAACATCTAATCCAATATCAGTGAATTCTTTAATATCGCTCACGGACTACCACTGCTGAACAAACTCTCCAGAGATCGCATGACCTGAGAGACTCGTCAGTGAGTTTTTATTGATCTTTTCGTGTATTACAATAGCTTCTCATTTCAAGCCAATTAATTTTACAGAACAATAACTCGAGGCAAGAATGGGTCGGAGCTTTGCGAAACGCAGGGCGCGGGAGTCCGGTGGATGACCTAGTGAAGTAAAGCTCGTAAAAGCGTTTGTTTATTGCGCCCGATTCTGACGGGACTGAAGCTGCACGCGCAGTGCGTTAGAACGAACTAACTGCTGTAATGAGGGCTGTAATCACTCACGATGCGTATGTTTTTTTACTTCAATTTTAATGAAACGAAGGTTTTTTGTTTCAATTTAAATCAATTGGTTTAGCCACCACGAGGGAGGCAAGTACTGTTTTAAAGGGAATGAGAGCTTCATGAGGAAGATGTGTTACGATACGAGGCTAGGCCTGTCGGCCTCTCGTTACCGATTGAGGAATTTCAACCTCAAAAGTCAAAGAATGAAAAAGAAATTAAAGATGGAAATACACAGAAAGAGAATGGATGACAGAACAGATGGAAATTAGAAATAGCAGAGTTCGCATAGTTGCACCACGAGTTTACCTTAATTCATCAGCATGGATAATGACGACACAAATTGTAAGATTAAACGCATTTTATTTAACGTAGAATGTTGAACACGTGAGTTAAATCACCCAAGACATCCGAACGAAATGATCAAAAGGAGCACGAGTGTAACAATTAAAAGTCTGCATAATATTCCTGACAAAATTCGATGCAACATGGTATTCAAAGAAGCGAAGTATAATGCTCA